>JNBR01001843.1:72405-93560 GCA_002081595.1 Achlya hypogyna | reverse complement strand
AGACGGCCAACTTTGAGTTCCCGCTCATCACCAAGACGGACCGCCGGGTCGACATCCTCCTCAACGCTACGCCGCGGTACAATGAGCTTGGCAAAGTCATGGGCATGGTGGGCATCGGCCAGGACATCACGGAACGCATTGCCCAGGAGCAGGAGTACCTGCGGCTCATCGACACAGCCAACGCCCCGATCTTTGGCGTCAACCAGCAGGGCTCGGTCAATATCTGGAACAAGAAGGCGGCCGAGATCACGCAGTACACACAGGAAGAGGTCATGGGTGAGAACCTCGTCGAGACCTTCGTGAGCGAAGAGTACCGCGCTGCCGTGAGCGACGTCTTCTCCAAGGCGCTCACAGGCGTCGAGACGGCCAACTTTGAGTTCCCACTCGTGACCAAAACAGATCGCCGCGTGCAGATCCTGCTCAACGCCACGCCGCGCTACAATGAACTCGGGGACGTTATCGGCGTTGTGGGCATCGGCCAGGACATCACGGACCGCATCGCGCAGGAACAGGAGTACGCTCGCCTCATCGACACAGCCAACGCGCCCATCTTCGGCGTCGACTCGTGCATGCGCGTCAACATCTGGAACAAGAAGGCGGCGCAGATCACGCACTACTCGATCGGCGAGGTACGCACGGCGCCGGCATCACGCTCAGCGATCGTAGGTGATGGGGGAGAACCTAGTCGAGACATTCATTTCGCCCGAGTTCCGGCCCAAGGTCGCCGAAGTGCTCTCCAAGGCGCTCAACGGCATCCAGACAGCCAACTTTGAGTTCCCGCTTATCACGCGGCCGGGCGGTAAGATCGAGATCCTACTCAATGCAACGCCGCGCAACGACCTTCACGGTACGTTCGCGGAAGGCAACACCGGTGCGATGGACGGCCGTAGGCAACATCGTCGGCGTCGTAGGTATCGGCCAGGACATTACCGAGCGCATCACGCAGGAGCACGAGTACTTTCGGCTCATTGACACGGCCAACGCACCCATCTTCGGCATCGACACGCAGGGAAAGATCAACGAATGGAACCAGAAGATCGAGGCGATCACAGGCTTCCAGAAGGCGTCGATTCTTGGCATGTCGCTCGTCGACACCTTCATTATCCCCGAGTCGCGGTCGCAGGTGCGGCAGCTGCTTAACCAGGCAACGGCCGGCATCGACGTGGGCGAAATGGAGCTGCCCATCATCAACAAGTTTGGGTGCTTCCTCCTGCTCTTGGTGAATGCATCGTCCAAGAAAGATGCCAAGGGCAACATCCAGGGCGTCATCGGCGTCGGCCAGGACTACACCGCGCGCAAGCAGATGGAGGCGGCCAAGGTGAACTTCCTTGCGTCCTTCAGCCACGAACTGCGCACGCCGCTAAATGGCGTTCTGGGCATGATGGAGCTGCTCAAGGAGATGAAGCTTGGTCCCGTGCCCGAGCGCTACGTGCACATTGCGTACGTGTCGGGCTCTCTGCTGCTCAACCTCATCAACGACATCCTCGATCTCTCCAAGATCGAGGCGGGCCACCTCGAAATCCAGAGCGCGCCCTTCATGCTCGGCGAGCTGCTTGACTACTCGATTGACATCTTCAAACTCAAGGCGCAGGAGCGCGGCCTCAAGCTGTCGGTCGTGCGTGCGTCCGGGGTGCCCGACGTGGTTATTGGCGACGTGATCCGACTGCGCCAGATCCTCCTCAACTTGCTCTCCAACGCCATCAAGTTCACGATGAAGGGCTCCATCACGGTGCGCTGTTCTGTCATGAACAACGCGCAGTCGCAGCCGCAGCTGCCGCCGGGCCACATCCGCCTCGTGTTCCAAGTGATCGACACGGGCGTCGGTATGAACGCCGAGGAGAAGTCGCGCCTCTTCTCGCTCTTCACCAAACTCGAACGCACGCGCAAAAACAACCCGACGGGCTCGGGCCTTGGCCTTGCCATCTGCAAGCAGCTTGTGGAGCTCATGGACGGCCAGATCGACGTCGACTCGGAGCTCGGCGTCGGTTCGGTTTTCTTCTTTTCAATCGTGGTGCGCCTCGCGCCGGACGACTACGTGGCCAAGTTTGAAGCAAACCTCAAGGCCGCCGCGCTGCTGCAGGCGTCGCCGTCGAGTCAGTCGGGCCGCAAAGACCGTGCGACGACCGTCGACTCGATCTTGATCCCGCAAACGCCGGCGGTGCCCAAGCACGCGCGCATTCTCGTCGTGGAGGACAACGATTTCAACTGGGAGGTAGTCAAGTGCTTTCTCCAGGACGACGACCACTACCTGCAGTGGGAGCCCAACGGAGAGCTGGCCGTCGAGGCCTACAAGCAGCATCACGACACCTTCGACTTGATCTTCATGGACTGCGAGATGCCCGTGATGGACGGGTATGCCGCCACCAACGCCATCCGCGAATTTGAGCGGGAGAACGGCCTCGACCGCATCCCGATCCTCGGGCTCACAGCGTACGCGATGAATGACGACCGTGAAAAGTGCCTCAACGCGGGCATGGACGAGTTCCTCGTCAAACCCATCGCCAAGTCGGGGCTTCTCAAGCACATCGCGTACTGGATGCGTCGGCGCTACATTCCGTCGCTGCGCATCTCGGAGCCGGCCTACCTGCTGCACGAGGCGTCGAGCTTCTCGGACGTCGGGCCGTCGCCTGTGGGATCCGTGGACAACGACATCCTCGCGCCTCTCGCGGTGCAGCGCGTGGCGGCACCACCACCGGCCAACAGCGGCCTCTTGCACGCCTCCAACCACACTCAGGAGCTCGATCTCTCGCGCGCCATCTCGGACCTGGAACTCGAGGACCCGCTCATGATGGGCCGCCATGGCCGATTGCACCCGTCGTCACACGAAGACCCGATGTCGCTGACGCTCGACGGCAACGCGGCGTCGCTTGCGTCGCTCACGAGCAACTCGGGCGGCAGCACCAAGCCCGCGGGCTCGTCCATGTTCAGTCTCGGCACGCGCGCGTCGCTCACACGGTCATCGCCGCTGCAGCTGCTGCTCGACTCGCAGCATGCAACGTCCCGCACGCTCGGGCCAGGGCTGCCGCACGACGAGACGGACGCAACGCCACCGCACAAGCGCAATACGTCCAACAGCCTCCCCGACGTGACCAAGCTTGAACTGCGCCAGGACGTGGCCCAGGACTGGAAGGACTGGCGCGAGCAGTCGTCGGCCGGAATCCGCCCCGCCGACGAGGACAAAAACCCCGCGCCCGTGTCGACCGCCGCCGTGCTCGAGATTGAGATCCCCGACGGCGACCCCGTCGACTACTCGCTCGGCGTGTCCCAATGCGGCGGCAACGAAGAGCTTTTTATTAACCTGCTCGGCAAGTACTCGATGGGCCTTGACATCGCGCTTCATCGCCTCGATGAGGCCTACGCGGGCCAGGACTTGTATGGCCTGCGCCGGGAAGCGCACTCGCTCAAGGGTTCGTCAGCGTATGTTGCCGCCATGCGCGTCTCCAAGGCCGCCTACCGCGTCCAAGTGTGCGCCGAGCAGATGCTGTCGGCGCAGCCCGACATGAGCCTGTTTGTGGCGTCGTACCAGCTTCTGCAGGACGAACTCAACCGCCTCAAGGGCTATCTGCGCCGCAACTTTTCTTTCCACCAGCCGACTGCGGCCACCACCAAGATGGATACGAAGGGCACAACGCCTTGCACCGTAATGTAGGAGCTCTTGTTGCCAACACGTTGATGCGATTACGCTCGTCCTCGCTTGCGGCCCAGCATGTACACGTACCCCACGCAGAGCAGGAGCCACAAGAGGAGGCGCCGGCGATGGGTCCGTGCGGACTTGCGCCAATAGAGCCCCAGCGCAGCGAGGAAGAGCGGCGCGAGGTACCATAGCGTGCAGACGCGCCACCGTTCCTTGGTGCGTCGCTTCGTGAGCCTAGCAGCCATGGGATCTCCTGGGAGCGACCGAGGGGCGTACTGGTACTGGCGCTTCATCTTGGCCGCGCACTCGAGTAGGTCGGCAAGGTCTACCTGCCCGTCCTTGTTGCAGTCCAGGGCCTGCGTGTACAGCACAGCTTTGTCCTCGGAGATAGTCTCCACTGCCATGACACGTTAGCGCGTCCACAGTCCGCCCGGCGTACTCAAGATGCGTTCGATGAACCGCGCGATCTCGTCGGGCTTGAGCACAAAGTCGCCGTCCACGTCCATCAGTGTGAACATAAGCTTGAGCATCTCGAGTTCTTTGGCCGAGAAGAGCTGCGGTCCCGCATAAGCCTGCTCCTTGGCGCCGAAATCGTACCTTGGGCGTGGCCGCGTCAACGGCGACGGGCTTGGCCGGGTCGTCCTCGAGGGCGGCCGCTTGTTTCCACTCGCGCGTGATCGCGTCCCACTCGGGGTTGAGCGCGAGCGGGTGGCGTTCGCTTGAGCGTCGCCGCTTGAGCTTGGCCGCTCCACCGCCCAATGCAACCAGGGGCTTGGCCTCGTCGAGCTGAAGTCCGATGGCGCTGTGGGTGTGCCCAGCCGCTGCGGTGTCGCTGGCTGGTGAGGCCACGCCGTTGATCTCGGCCATGGTCTCGAAGAAGGCGGTGCTGGGTGGAATGTACGGTAATGTGGACTCAAACATGGTCCACATGCCCTCGGACTGCGCGTGCCGACGCGGAAACGGGTGGTGCGCCGCCTGCAACTGCTCCACGTCAAAGCCGTTGGGTTCGTTGGAGATGCACATCATAGCACCCTACGGCGGCGGTGGGTTCAAGCGGCGGTGGGCGCGGGTACGAGGTTGTGATACTCGTCGCAATAGTTGGGCGCCGAGAAGAGCGTGATCACGGGCGGAAAGGTTGTGTCCGGCCGCGTGTCCAACGGCAAGTACGCCTGGGACGTAAAATGGAAGAGAAAACCTTCATCTTGCAACTCGTGGGCGCGGAGAATGTACAGCAGATTGTTGCGGTTTAGAAACGTGTACACAGCCAGGCAGCCGTAGTAGTACGAGCACCCTCGGACCTACGAGACGCCTCGATACGACGAACTAAGATCCCGCGGCAACCTCGTTGGGCGACCAGCGTGCGGTCTCAGGGACTATCGACGGTCGCTTCTTGAGGGGTTGCTTGGAGCTTGCGTTGGCTTCCTCCGGCGCGTCGGCTGGCCAGCGTTGAGAATGCAGATGGTAGAAAGCGACGACGTACCAGGGGCGGCTTCGTCGCTTTCCTCGACTTCACTCGGGTCGCTGGCGGGAACGTCGACTTCGTACTCAGGCACAGGGTCTGACCACAGCAGATCGCATAGTGGACCGCTGGTTGTCGGTTCTTGGCGGCGGTCGAGGGCTTGAATGTCCGCAATCGTATCGAGGTCCGGCGATATGCCTGCGTGGACGCAAAAGATGCGCCCGTCAGGAGCGTCGACAATCGCGGCCAGAGGGATCGATCGGAAGCACTGGACGAAATGAAAGTATACAGAGACGCCGTACTTGGCCTTGCATTCGAGGCGGAAGCCGTAGAAGGACGAAATCGCTTCACATTCGTGGTTGCCGCGCAAAAGAAATACGCGATCCGGGTACTACGACGGTATGTTATACGTCAGAGAAAGGAACAACTCGTACATGGATCTTCATGCAAAGGAGAAAGAGCATGACTTCGCATGAGAAAACTCCGCGGTCCACATAGTCCCCCAGGAAGAGCAGCTTGCGATCTAGATCGACGGACGAATGCTTCACGAAGCCCGAAGCACCATCGTACCTGCATGCTCGGGCTTGTCGGCAAAGAAGCTGATCTTGTCCAGCATCTTGAGCAGATCGAAAAACTGACCGTGAAGGTCGCCAAAGACTAGGAGGCACTCATGTTCGAGTCGGTGATCGATCTCTCATACCAACGACGGGCGCCTGGATCTCCAGCACGTTGGGCTCTTTGTCCATGAGGTGAAGGGCATCATGGATGATCTCGAGAGCGGTCTCCGTGGGCAGGCGGTCCTGTGTCTCGAAGAGCTGCCGCAGGGCCGCGAGGGACGGCGCCATCTTACTTGTCCTTCCTGCAGCTGAAACGCAATATTCGGAAATCAGAGCCATTACAAACATTTTTATCCCAGTGGATTTATTTTCAATACAAACCTCAAATCAAGCTTGTTGGAAATAAATATATTTCCCCCTCAACTGGCGCGACGCTCATTGGTCAAAATGCGATCCTGGTCGGGACAGATGCCGCAGCTGCCTCGTCCGTGGCCGCGCAGGTGCACGAAGCCAACGACGACGCGCCGCGGTAGAGCCTGCGCATAAGCAAGCGCTCAGCCACACTAGCAGCCCACTCTGTACGAATCTTCATCACCTCGTTGTTGCCAGGTAACTTCGTTGGCCATTGAAACCTGCCGAGCTCTAGCGGCGAAGCCGTCTCGGCAGCGGTCATAAGCTAGCGCGCTCAACTTGCTGCGGAGAAATGGTCACCAACACGCGTTTGGCCTGCAGCCGCCGAGTACATTTAAAGTCGCATCTTGGGCAAACGATGTGGATTCTGCTTAAGTGTTTAATGGATAAAGCAACAATGTATCAAGCCCACGAGGCGCCGGCGCAAGTTTCGCGGACGGAGCGGGGGATCCCGAGGGCCTGGACCTCCGCGGGGTTCACGACGAGCGTCATGCCCATGCCCGTGGCCATGTCCCATTCGATGTGGCAGTGAAAGAGCCAGGCGCCTGGGTTGTTAAGCAGGACGCGGATGACGGTCCATCCTGGGGCAATGCATTCGCCCCGCACGGCGTCACAGGCCGTGACGGCCACCGTGTCGCGCCGTAGAGGGTTCTCCACGGCGTTGAGCGACTGGGTCGAGGGCCTGTCCGCGCCGGTGCCGTGCGCCAGAACCCAAAACGCGTGCCCGTGCATGTGGAACGGGTGCTCGCCTTGGTTGTTGTTGACGACAGTGATCTCGACTGTCGAAGTGGCGTTCACAACGTACGGGTGGATCTGCACCGGGAGGTCGTCGCCGTCGACAATCGAAAAGAGCGTTGGCTTGGCGGTGTACCGGTACGGAAACGCCGGGCCATCGTTGATCGCCACGTGGGGCCCCGTGACGTTTGTGAGCTCATCTTTGCGGATGTTAATGGTAAAAGTGAATTCGTGGTCGGGCGCCGGTGGCGTCGACGGCTGCAGCGGTGCGAGCGCAAAGTCGTCGAGGTCCACAATCGGGTCCACCGCCGTCGCGGGGTCGGCAGTGTTGTCGGCGTACGACCAGACGCCGAGACCATAGATGTCTTGGCCCCGCGGAGGTACAAGAAAAAAGAGGGGCGCGACGTTGTTCATGGTTGCTCGAAGCCAGTACGAGGACTGCGGCGGCTCCACCGGTGTCGTCACCAAGAGGTCGTACCGCTGCGCAACATTGATGCGCAGGTGCGTCACAGTGACTGGTTGGACGTCGATGCCGTCGACACTCACCACGGTGAGATTATGCCCATCGAGGCTGAAGTTGAAGCCTGCGAACGCGGCCGTGTTGATGACCCGAAGGCGGTACACGCGGCCGGGTCGGACGTGGAACGTCGCTCGGGGGGGCTCGGGGGTGCATTTACCTGGCGCAAACGAGCAGTTGAAGCGGCCACGACCGTTCACAATCGCCGCGTCCGGGATGATGTCTACTGGCCGATTGATATCGAGGCTAGGCGACTACGCAGGGCTCATTTGCTCAAGAGGTCCTTGATGGATTGAACGTACGTTAATAGCGTGCACAATGTCGTTGCCTTGCCGGTGGTACCAGTCGCTCAGCTGCACGATCACATCTTCGTCGTACGCAAAGGTGCTGGGCTCAATGGGGTCGATGATCATCGGTCCTCGAAGGCCATCGATGTATTGAGGACCGTGGTGGGAGTGCCACCAATACGTCCCCGATTGCTGGAGTACCAAAGGAAGTGAGCTTTTCGACAAAGACGGTGTGAAGAAGTACCTCGAGCTTGACGGTGTATGTGAGGTTCCCTCGTGGTGGGATCGGGCACTGCGTGACATGCGACGTACCGTCGAAGGCATTAGAGCGGTTCTGGAAAATACCATGCCAATGAAGCGTCGTCGGCTCGTCCAACTCGTTGATAACGTGGACAATTAGCTCTTGGCCCTCGCGAGCGCGCAGAACAAAGTCCCAGCCGTACCCACCGTTAACACCGATCATGCTGCGGTTGACACCATCAGGCGCACCATCGAGGCGGTGGATGCGCATCGTGTAAGTCACCGTTTGGTTGTTGACGGGCGGTCCACAGTGGGCATCAGGCAAGAGCGCACTGAGAGACGCCAGGAACGCGGTGAGGAGGAGCCCAAACAAGACCACGACACCGATGACCGGGGACGCGACCATCCTTGAGAAGGAAGAACAAATTGAAAGTGATGCTTGCAGTCCATGTATCAAGCTGCGGGAAATAATTACAAATCCATGGCCCATGTTGGAAAGATCGTCCTTCGATGCTGACGCCCGTTGGCTTTTACAATTTTTTTGGGCATCAACTGACCAACATTCTCGGCAGATGATCGATGCCTGTGCACAACTTCCTTTCCATGAGGTTGGACACTGGCCGCTGGAGCATTCGGTCAGCATTCGTCGAGATTGCAGTGCATGGGCTTCTCCAAGCCACAGCTCTGATCATAGGAATCGTGTTTTCGCGTCATGGTATTCGTATTTAACATCTTAGCGTAGCAATTTTAGGACCATGGCACCATTAAATCTGCCGCAACGCGCCCCAGCACAGCCCACCAGTCCCGTCCTTTGTGCAATTAAAGCGCTCCGACCCCACTCTGTGCAGCGCGATTGACCCATGGCCCTCAGGATGCTCCATAAGAACCAGCGTCCGAAACTCGTCGTAAAAGTAGAATCACCCAAGGGGGGATACGGTGGCGGATATAATCGTACGGCCCCTCTTCACCGATGAGGCGCTTCACTTGAGAAACGCCTGCCTCTTTGAGGTGTCAATGATGTGCCCGTAAAGGTATCGTCGCCGGCGGCACAGGACAAGCCTACATTAAAATGGGGTAGTGCAGCCATCAGCACACTTCGTGCTCCAAGTACGACGGGATCTCCGGGGGCGGTGAGCCCCGATTCACGACCCAGCTGTATCGACGAGGCCGCTCCAAGCTCTCGTTCGTCTCCACGTCTGGTGATCATCGTTGGCGCTGCCGTTGGAGGCACCGTGCTGTTGGGGGTCTTCGCGTGTGCTACGTCGCAGCGCCCAAAGTCGGCAGCTACGGCTTCATCCGTCGGACAAGCACACTTCGATATCGAGATCGTCAGTCAGCATCCAGACGTTCTTATGAATGGTCATGCTGGGTCTGTCGGAGTTCATGCAATGTTGTTGGCTTGGGCGTCAGTCGAGTTAGACCCAATGGGTATTTAGACTAGAATCTGGTCGAGTTCGCATGGGCATGCGTTCGACCGGACAGCCTCGCACGGGGGCAATTCCAACGCACGGGCCCCTATAAGCCTCTTCCAACGCGACCCAGCTTGTCCAGTCCCTCGTTCGAGCGAAGTGGCCAGTGTCCCTTGTGCACGTTTGTCTAGCACTATCTAGCGTGTGCGCGCGCGTCGATAAGTGCCTTGAGAGATCCGTTGGGCCGTTGCGGATATGCCTGCGTGGAGCATAGGCATTCACTCGAGCGCTTCGAGTACTTGAGGAGGCCCAGAACGCACGTGCACTCTCGAGACCATGATGGCATGAGGTGTTGAAGTTGGCTGACGGAAATGACACAAAAATGGAATCTTTCGCGAGGTCGACGGTCGAAATGCATACATTCAAGGAAGATCGCAACGGAGTGGTCTCCGGCCGCCATGCAGCTCTTTGCGTTCGTTCTCGCGCTTCTGCCCGCTTTCGCCATCGAGGTCATGGCTGGTATCGGCTATGGACTAGCGCAGCATGTTGTTGTCTTTGGGTATGCCTTCCGTGCATGTGAGTATCACGGCCGCGTATAGGCTCGATGGGCTTGACGTGCGTTGCCTGCACCAAGCGCTGGACAGTGGCCTTGCACCGCACATGCACTACCTCCGCTCTCACGGCATGTACACGGACAACGCCCGCAACAACCGCCCCGCAGTGAGCCTGCCCAACTGGGCAACCATCTTCTACGGCGCGAACGTCATGTTCCACGGCGTTACGAGCAACGACTGGAGCTACTGCTCGGGCCAAACATCATCCTTCTTGCCCTCGTGTGTCGTGTACCCGGACTTATTCTCGGTAACCAAGCAGCAGCACCCCGATGCGACCACCGCGATGTTTTACACCTGGGCCGGTCTGGACGCGATACTGCCCGCGACCGCCGTTGACATTGACGTGCACACGTACGTGGCGGCCGATGAGACGTGCAACGCGACATTGAACGCGTCGTCGATTGCATCCGCCGCCGCCGTCGACCTCATCAGCGGGGGCAACCGCTCCTCGATGCCGGAGGTGCTCTTCCTGTACCTAGGTGAAGCCGACGCCTGTGCCCACGAGGCGGGGTGCTTCTCGGACGTTGGGCAGAGTGCCATCGCGGCCATGGACGACCACGTCGGGACCATTGTCCAAGCCGTCAAGGCTGCCGGCTTGTTCAATTCGACGCTTTTCTTCCTCGTCTCGGATCATGGGCGCAACGACGATGGCGTGGACCATGGCGACGCGGCTCCTTCGAACGAGCACGTGCAGTGGGCGGTGTTCGGTCACGGCCTCGCCGGCGGCAACCGCGAGCTCAAGGCGGCCATCTCCATTGAGGACACGGCGCCCACCATCGCTCATGCGCTCGGCTATCCCGCTCCGCTCGAATGGCACGGCCGCGTCGTGCACGAGGTCTTCCTTGGCGCCAACGAGTCGCTGTACGCGGCGGCCAAGAGCCCCTGGAACCAGTGCCTTATGAACACGTGCGCCACAGGGGGGACGGGGTCCGCAGGAAGCGAATCGCCAGGCCTCGCGGACATCAACTGGTCGCTGGGGCTGGGCTCCACGGCCGTGCTCGTCCTTGCGATCGGTCTGGCGCTGCTCGTTCGCTTCTACAGCCCTCGGCGCGAGTACGAGGCCATATGACCTGCCTTTTAGCGTAGATATGTCAGTTAATGGCCAAGGGCCTCTGTGCATGAGCAGAGCAGTAGAAGGAAGAATGCGTCACCGTGGGAATCTAGGCACAGAGGGACTCTACTATTCAATGGGGATCTACTTCAAGAAGGGCTCGAGAAGCTCCGCAAGCTCGCCGGACTTGTGCATGTCCGTGATGATGTCGCAACCACCAACAAACTCGCCCTTGACAAAGAGCTGCGGGATCGTGGGCCATTGCCTAAGGTGGAGCCATGAGTCATCGGTGAAACGCATCCAACGCAACGTACGAGAACTCCTTGACACCTTCGCGAATCTCCGGGTGGTCGAGAACGTTGACGCTGTCAAAGCTGATGCCCTGAGCATGGAGGATCTGGACGACCTGGCGCGAGAAGCCGCACTGGGGCGACGACGGCGTGCCCTTCATATAGAGCATAATCGGGTACGTGTCGACGTGGCTCTGGATGAGCTTGAGCACATCATCCGGCTCGGCAGACGCGGCCGCATGGTACTTTGGCTTAAAGTCGTCGTGCGATTCCGAGAAGAAGCGCACAGACGTCGTCATGCGCAGGGCGCGAGCGGCGGGAAGCGACCGGGTGGCGAGGCGGGCGAGCATGGGGCGAACCAAAATGAAGTTGTGGTCAACAGCCAAGCCAATCCCGGCGTCCCAATCACTCTCTTTTCCACCAATCACAGCCCGCCATAATCTTTATTTTGGCCAATCACACAGGCAAAGAGTGCTGCCGAAGAGAGGGCGGCTTCCACGGTCTTCCTCTTGACCGCTGCTCTCCCAGAGCGACGCATGGCACGGCGCCGACACGGCGACTGCGCTGTCAGCGGCAGCTGCAGCGCAGCGAGATCTACTGTATGCTTTCGCCCGCGGCGCTGGACAAGATGCGTGGCGAAGTGAAGCTTTGCATGTGGCAGCTGCCGAATTCGACATGGCCAATGAACAACGAGAACCACACAGTGGGAGCATGGAGAGGCCACCCAAGCCCCAGCACAAGCGGGCGCGCAAGCCCAAGCCGGCAGCGATCCCGCCACGCTTTCAAGACGCGCCGCAAGATTCCGTGGACTTCGATATGACTGCGCTCGCACCGTACCTGCATCAAGGCACCTGCCGGTACTTCGTGCTCAAGTCATTCAGCGAGGCCGACGTGCACAAGAGGTACCCGATATTCTGTGCTTGGCCGCTCACGAACCTTGTAGCATCAAGTATGGTATTTGGACGAGCACGTATATCAGCAATCACTTCCTGGACGCGGCATTCAACAGCGATCTCTCGTGCATTCGACCGCTTCTTTTCTTCTTCAGGTTCGTGAGTCGCATGAGGTGATCGGGGCTCGATAAGGCAGTAGTGTATGCGGTAGCAAGCACTTTTGCGGCATCGCGCGCATGACCTCGAGCTACACCAGCGACCGAAACTTCATGCTCTGGGAGAAGACCAAGTACGAGGGGTACTTCAACGTCGAGTGGCTGCTCGTGAAGGACGTGCCGAACCACGTGCTCAAGACGATCGTGCTCCCGAACAAGAAGAACATCACGAGCGTGCGCGACTGCGACGAGATCCCGTACAATGAGGTGTCCTCTTGTCTGCTGGGCGTTGTGTCACGTGCATGAAGGCGGCGGAATGCATCCAGCGCTTTATGAACTACGCCGGAAGCACGAGCATCATGGACGACATGGATTACTACGATACGCAGCAGCGCTCATTGCAAGCCAAGCGTGGCGTCGGCCACATCGCCGACGACGCTGACGTTGATGCGTTCCTCACCGAGCCAATGCAAGATACCCGAAGGCGCATCGCTTCCTTTGAATCCTAATGTTCAAGCCACCACCTTCCATGGTTCGCGTCTTGCATCGTCCACCAGTTCATGACTGTTCATGCAAGCACAGCGCGGCTGTTGAGCGCCCCGTCACAACTTGCGCATCCACACCCACTGTATTCCCTTGCGCCGCCAGCTTTCCATGCACCACCGTTCCGGTAATTGCGTGGCACTGCCACGCCCATGGAGCTGCCTCACCTTCGGTACCCGCTGGCACTCCCGAGTCCAGCGCCTTCCTCCTGCGCGCTCCATGCACCCTGGCGATAACGCGGGCGGAGCCACATCCCAAGGATGTGGCCACCGTTACACGGAGCTTCCCCGCGGTCACTTGACGACGGAGGGGCATACAAAACTCAAGAGAGTGCGCAGGTGGCGGATGTGACTTTGGATTTGTATTGAAGATCAAAAATATCTGCGCGATTCGTTTCGGAAGGTGGCAGTTGAGAATTTGAGCTTCGAACCAGAGAGCATGGGCAACGACAAGCGGACCATCGGCAAGTACCTGAGCAACAACGTGGGCTGGGCCTTCAACTTCATCTGCAGCAACATCCTCTTCTGGCTTGCCGGCTTCCCCGCCGTCCAGAAGTATGGCTACAGCAGCGAGAACTACGATGCCTATGGTGGCATCCCGTCCGGTGGCGAAGGCTCGGGCGTGTTCATTGTCACGCTCGTACTCATGGTGATGAACTACGTTATCTTCTTCGGACGCATGTTTGCGTACCTGAGCAGCTCCGAACCCCATCACGAAGACTAGGGATGCTTAGGCGACAAACTCGAAATGTGCTAATATACGTGTATACTCCAACGCCCCCAGTCATTGAAGATACGTTCTTCATCAGGTAGCAGTGCGAAGCAAGTGACGGGGCTCATTGCGCTATGAACTGGGCGGGGGAGGATTGCTGCACTTAGCTTTTCAAAGAAAATGACACGCGTTGACCAAACAAAGAATGTTACTGGTCACATGCAGGCAGTGGGTGCGGCAGGATCACCTAGTCCCGTTCGCTAATGGCGGTGAGGTAGCCGTCAATTTCGCTCTCGGTCAACTTCCGGAAGCTACGAGTGTGGTCATAAGAATGTGCCTGGAGATACGATAGTAGGGTACCGTTCGCCTTCGACGATGATGCCCACTTCAATCTCGCTTGGCTTGAAGTCCGCTGACAAGACCGACTGCAGGCACGTGATTGCCGTGTGCACGGTGGTTTCGTGGTCCATGGACGCGTTCGCCTTAATCTTCTTCTCGAGATAGTTGGTTGCTTCCTGGTCCTTAACACCAGCAGCCGTGGCCTTGTAGCCCCAAAAGTGACCAGCGGGGTCGATTTTGTACAGCTGTGGGCCCTTCTCGTCATCGACACTGTTGACCATCGTAAGCAATCGCGTTCACATCTGCAGGTATTGCATACCTGATAAGCATTGTAATGACACCCAGGGCGCGCATCGATGCGTGCTGCGTGTAAACTTGCGAGATGTCAGCAAGACGCTTGGCAAGAACGTGGCACGGCACGGGGTAGCCAAACTTGTGCTCGAATTCGTGTGCTTCGTACCGCAGGCGCTGCACTTGGGCCTTCGCATCAGCTACTCAAGTTGAATCAGCCTCAAAGCGTTCCTAGCTATTCGAGCGCGCACCATAAAGACCCGTCATCAAGCACCCGATCAAGGGCGTGATCTTGAAGATGTTGGTGACGGAGTCCGGGTCGATCAATTTATCCTACGCCACAATCGCACACGACCACGACGTCGCACAGCCATACCGGGACCTTCTTCTGTGTCACGACAACGCAGCTCTTGGCGCCGCGCACAGCGACGGACGTAAGGTTGCTCTCCTTCACGGCCTTGAACGCATACTCTACCACGGCGCGTCAGCCGCCGTTGCCTACTGGGATGGCCATCGTACCGATCTGGTACAAGCGCCCATCCGGCGAGAAGATCGTAATGTGGCGATCGTAGCCGTCTCCAGACATCGCAGCTCCTTCGAAACGGGGAAAATCGGGATTGGATTCGCTACCTCACATTGCCGCCGGGCCCTTGCATACTCAACTCAAGTGTTCTGATGGGTGATACAAAAAGCAAGTATAAAGGAAGTTCGAAGCGGGGGAAAACGTAGATCGAAGTTGGTCGACGATCTTTCGAAAGATCATGGGAGGTGCACAGTGGGAAGGCCAGCCCCATGGGCATGCAGAGCCGTTGGCACCCGACTTCGTGATGCTTGTCGTAGAGAGCACGGCGCTGAGGCGACTGGGAGATGAACGGAGGTAGATGTGGTGCCTTCCGGTTTGTCTGTGGCAAGCACTTGAAACGGTAAAACGCATGGGGCAATATCTGCCGTCGCGGACACCACCGACGCCATGCGACCTCTCGCCAGAGCAGATTGAAGAGATTAGAATGCTGACGCTGTGTACCTACCCAGCTTAACGTCTGGGAAGCAACATGCGATGACTGATAGTGCCCGTCGAAGACATTCAGCATATGCGCCTGCAGTACTTGCGGTGGAGCACCGACGATCGCTTGACCAAGGACGCCTTCTTCGCGATACCAGGTCCAAAGTTATCGTCAACTTGTCAACAAACCCGCCGTAGTCATCGCCAGGAACCCGCTCAAGGAGCGTCTCTGGAGCCTCTTTGAGTCCTCACCCGATGGCCACGTCTCCTTCCACGTGCATTGCCCGTCCTACATGCTTTACCTCATCTGGGGAGCCCAGGCCTTTGTGCTCGTCATGGCAGTCTTTACTTACCACAGCTCGAAGGATAGCAAGCTCCGAGGTTGCGGCCCTCACTCGGCGGTTTGCTCACGCGAACGTAGCCTCGTTCAAGATGCACGACTTTGACGGCGACGGGCGGCTCTCGAGAGCAGACCTCTTATCATACCTGCGCCTCGTGGCCGATCCCGGTGACATGTCCGAAGACATTGAGAAGGCACACCGTCTCCCTTACCCATGCAGCTAACTGGGCGCAGGACTTTGACATAGTTGTGGCGAGGACCCTGGAAGAGGCGTCAAGCGACGCCGCCGCCGAGTTCCTCACCTTCGACGACTTTACCAAGGTAGATCCCTCTCATCGCATGGGCCGACGTCCTGCAGGTGGTGCTCACAACGGAATTCGAGGCGAAGCTGCAGATTCCGCTTTGAGCTACTTTGCATCTACTTGAATGGGGAGGTTCTCATGCGTTGTTGAGGAGCGGACGCGGATAGAGCCATGAGGTCCGTTGCACAGCAGCGCAATGTTATGTTATTAAGACTCCAATCTGATAACCTCCAGAAGATGTCGAGAAGACATTTACTTCTTGGACTTCTTGGTGGCGAGCTTGCGCGAGTAGAACTCGAGCTCCTTGCCCTCAAGAATGTAGCCGTCGCAGCGGCCCGACTGGCCGGGGCGCGACGAGATGCAGGCGAGGAGACGGCCCGAGGTGAACTGCTCCTCGACCTTGGGGTCAAGCACCTGGGTGCGAGCGCGGGCGGCCTGCTTGCGCTCGACGTGGCTCGACTTCTTGACCTCCTCGGTCTCCTCGGCCTTGTTCTTGCCGAGCTTGACACCGTAGTGGGCCTCGTACCACTGGCGGAAGGGGGTGGCATCGATCTGGATGATGGCGTTCTTCACGAGCGTCTTGGTGCGCACCAACTCGTTGTTGGAGGCGTTGTAGAGCACGTCGAGGATACGCGTCTTGCGAGCGACGACCTCAGTGCCCCACGAGAAGTTGCCGGTTTCGAGGCGAAGAGCGCGGAACTTGAGGTTGCCGCCGCGGACGCGGACCGTCGACACGCGCTTGGCGCCCATCTTGGTGTTGGCGGGCTGGCGGCCGAGCTCGAACTTGCGCTTCTTGCGGAAGAACTTGCGCTTGCCACCGGTCTCACGGCGCTTGTGCTTGGAGTCACGAGAGATACCTATTCATACCAAGGAACCATGAGCACTCCCGTTCCTCATCTTCGAATGCTGCACGACGGGGATACAGCAGTGAAGATGCTTCGCGCCCCGCACCACGAAGGCGCGGGGGTACCGTGGCCCATGGAGGTGGCGCCAGGCAGGGCGGATCCCTCGACGTCGTACAAGCAATCGTAAGAGGTATGCTTACCCATCTTAGATGCTGTTCAGACGGAGCTAATACAGGAGTGATTTCCCAGCCTATTTCGACCAGCGTTCATTGGTGGCCAGGCACCGTCCGCCATTGGCTTTTTCCGCCAAGGCCATTGGCTAAAATCCGACCAATGAACGCCGTGTTATATTTTACACCACTAAAAGCAGTCATCCGTATATGGCTGGGATGTACCGGATAGCCAAATCCCGCGATCTTGGGAGAGGCCATGCGCCTGGGATGGCCACGGGACGAGCTGGATCGAGCCGCATGGAAGACTGGGTAGCGATGCCTATGGAGGACCTCGGTGGAAAGAGTGCGTTCGCTTGGCTAGCGCAGGGAGCTCAGGAGTTGCCTGGTGGTGGCTTCACCGGGCGACGGAACGAGGGTGTGCGATTGGAACGGGACTTGGTCGATGCAACTCCATCGAACACGCCAATGTCGTAGAGAATGATCGCCATTGTGGGATAGAACTATCGTCTTTGTGTGCCGTGAGGTTGGTCACTCTGGTCTTTCTTGGCGCCGACAAAGCTTTTACCTGCTGTGCGAGGCCCGCCATCGGCGACCGAAAGCAATCAGCCCCGCGTGGACAGTTAAGAGCAGAAACTTGTGCATCCAAGTTTTGATCGCCATTGAGAGTCATGTCCTCCAGAGAGATTGCGAAGGAACAGAAGGTGCCAGGCTCACTCGATGGACGTTGAGTAAGCAAGGCTCTCTCGGAATCGACCTTTCCTGTCGTTGCCAATCTCGACGCCCCTGCGTACGTACATCTCTCATACCTCATCAATAGCCCACGGGGGCCTGCTCTCTGTACAATCAGGCAACAGACGTAATGCCTGAGTGACCGACACCAGTTCGACAACCAACGAACTGCTCGTACTCAGTGTTGGCATCAGGGCTGCTGTCATCGACGTCACTACACAAGCTCTGGCTTGGCCAAAGCCATAGACGACTCAAAATGACCCCCGAGCTTCGTTCAACTGCAGCAGTCCCACCTGCAGAGTCTCATCGTGGGCAAGCGTCAAGCATACGTAAGCAGTTGCCACTCGTGCCCAGCGCTACGCGAATCCGGGTGCGAGACTTCGGGGTCCACGGGTTCATGAGTTGTATGGACCATGACGTCTGCTGTGGCGTCGCTGCCGCCCGAGATGACCTCGCGACCTGGAATTCGTCTATATCGTCTGTTCGCCACCACCGCACCAAATCTTTCGCGGCGGTCCCACGGTTTATCGGGGCTTAGATTAGGAAATTGGCACCCATACAAAGTTCTAGATCAATAAGTATTTGGCTCGTCTTGCATGAGCATGGCGAAACTAAAGCGGAAGCGCGGGTCCATGGAAGGTGCCCCTGGAATGGATGACCCGTACGGGACCCTCCTTCCCGCCTGCCGCATAGAAGACCACCACAGCGCAAAGAAGCCGGGGCCCAAGAAAAAGGGACCCATGGGCCGCCGCCGCTTGGACAACTGCAGTGAAAATCCCAACTGCTTGTTCGGGCTCGGCGAACATATCGAAGTCCGCGGGACGTAAAGCGACTGGTGCTCACGAAGGCTTGTAGGGCATCTGGAAGGCGATACCTGTGCCACTTGAAGCGCTCGGAAAAGACCCCTCCGAGACCATTCGAACCGATGTCGATGGCTCGATCGACGACCGAAGCACCCCATGCGGCCTGCGCAACCTCGGAGCCACATGCTACGTCAATAGTATGGTTCAGGTTCTCTTCATGGACCTGGCGTTCCGTAAGGCTGTGCACGAATGGCAGCCCAACGATTCGACAACCGTGGCCCCGGCGCTCCTGGGTCAAATGCATGCGCTCCAACGACTGTTTGCGTACATGCAGTTCAGCGCAAGTTCGTACGCCGACCCGCAAGGCTTCTCCAACACACTCAACCTCAACGAAGAGATGCAGCAAGACGCGCATGTGGGGCCCCGTCCACCCGCCCCACCTCATGCCATGCCGCCATAGGAGTTCACCAAGTTGCTTCTCTCGCATCTCCAGTCCATCTTTGTCTTCTCCAAGGACCGAAGCCACTGGACCTTTATCGAAGACCACTTCCGCGGACAAATGGAGTACGTGACGACCTGCATGACCTGCCAGTCGCAGTCCCGCAGCTCGGGCTCGTACTACGATCTCGTACGTGGCTCCATCTAGTCTGAGCTCATGCGGTGCTTAGTCGCTCAACATCAAGGGCCACGCCACAGTGCAAGATTCCTTCAACGTACTGCCGCCGTGGGCACTGCGGACTGCTCATGGCGTCTTTCGTAGTCGTTCCTGGCGCCCGAGTACCTCGAGGGTGAGAACCGGTACTTCTGTTCATCGTGCGAGGGCAAGCAGGAGGCGACGCGGCAGATCACGTTGGACGCGGGCGCCATGCCACCGACGCTGACGCTGCATCTGATGCGCTTCGTGTACGACATGCGCTCCATGACCAAGAAGAAGGTCCAGGATGCCATCGGCATCTCGCGCACGCTCTCGGTGCGGCCGGGGCTGCAGTACCGCCTCACAGCTGTGCTCAACCACAAGGGGTCCACGGCCCACGCCGGCCACTACACGGCGACCGTCTACTGCCCTGAGCTGCTCGACTGGTTCTGTTTTAACGACACAGAAGTCATGAGGGTCAGCGCCGATGACGCCGTCGGCTCCTCCAAGGAAGCATACATGCTCATCTACACGCGAATGGACGCGCCAGACGTGGCGCCAGTGGACGAAATTCCTTTTGCAGACCAAGTCGAGGCAAGCAACCGGCAGCTCTACCGCGATGTCGACGTATGGCTGGCCAAGGTACGTCTTCAGTCGTCGCCGCGTCGCTGCCTGGTTCACGTAGACCACGGCACTCACAGCGCAGATCGAGACGCGTAAGAAGGCGTACAATACGTTGTTTGAAACCCAGGCGCCAGCAGCGACGGCCCAGGCGCCGACCTACTCATGGGTGTCGACGGCCTTCCTCAAGCACTGGATTCAGGGCACCGACATTGCAACGGCCGCGCCCTTTGTCGAGGACCTCTCGGCGGCGCAGTGCGAGCACGGGCATCTCCACCCGGCGTTTGCACGAACGCACTTCAAGCGTTTATCGCCCCGTGTGGTCGACGTGCTGGCGCCGCCTGCCTGCGCTGTGGTGTCAAGCGCAACCTTTCGGTGCACGGCCTGCGTCGAGTCGTGGCTGCAGGACACACTTGAGTCGCATCACACGCAGCAAGAGCTGCTGGACCAACTGGCGCTGCTGGAGGCGCCACCGATGGGCAAGGCGTTCGTGATCAGCCGCAAATGGGTCAACTCGTGGAAGCTTGTGACGCAGCATGCGACCAAGCAGGCCAAGCCCAACCCCGTGAAGCTCGCAGAGGCGCAGTCGATGCTTGCATCGGCCATCAACGACGATCTGCTCTGCGAACACGGCCAGCTGCAACCGCAAAAGCGCAAACAGTTTCGCACCGTAGGCGCTGGCTTGTGGCAGTACTTTGCGACGCACTTCCGCGTGGCCAAGGCGCTGGCGGCCAAGAAAACCGCCGAGTGCCACCGGTGTATCGCGGAGGCGTCGACGCTCGAGGAGTCGCACGCGCAGGCGCAGGCGGCGCGGGACGAGGTGCTCAAGCGCAGCCCCGTGCTCCGCAAACTCTTTAAGCGCCGACTCCTGCACCCGTTCGAAAATATTTTTGAGATCCCTCACGATGTGCCCTTCGCCCTCGTGGACCGGGTTTGGCTCACGCGCTGGAAAGAACATTTTGATGACATGGACATTGACGCGCCGCCGCCGCTCGACGTCGCGCCGTTTCAGTGTGCCCACGGGCTCTTTGTGCTGCCGCACAACGTCAAGGAAATCATGCGCGCGACCACGGCGCCCAAGAAGCGTCCTGGGGCTGAGGCGGAGATCGTCACACTCGACGAGTACGCGCAGATGCAAGCGCTCTACGGCGGAACGACACGGCCGCTCGTGACGGTCAAGCAAGGTGTCGACGCCGTGATCTACGCACGCTTGCGGCGGACGCTGCCTGACGGCACCATCGACATACGAATCCTCGCGCTCTGTGACGAGTGCGAGGCAGCGCGAGACCGCCAGCACCTCGACTTCCGCGGCGAAGAGGTGCTGGTCGTGCTGCTGCGTCAAGACGAGGTAGGCGCTGGCTGCTGCAACGCTCACGTCGCGCGTAGCCCGTGCCTGCGGGCACCGAAGGCATGATCGATGACGCGGTGCCGTCAGTGCGCCGCCGATCGAACCGCAGTGGCCGCAAGCCCAACGTGCAATTCGCTGTGACGTGCGACGCCGACGATACTGTGGCGCTGTTCAAGCACAAGGCACAGCTGGCTGCGCTGGCTGCGGGCGCTTATTGCGGC
>JNBR01001843.1:0-72393 GCA_002081595.1 Achlya hypogyna | reverse complement strand
GTCCTTGAGCACTGCGATGTGGACCCAAGCCATCAACAGTTGTACTTTCGCGGCGTTGAGCTGCCAAACACATCGACGCTCAAGGCGGCGGGGTAAGCGCCGGCGACTCCGACGCGGGCTAAGCTCGGCGTAGCATCCAGCCGCAGGACACGGTGTACTTGCAGCCATCGACCGACGACCTCGTGGGCGACGGCGCGATCGCGACCACGGCCGGCAGCGAGCGGGAACAAGGCTTCCGCTTCTCTGCTTTCCATGCCGCCCCACCAGCACCCGCGACGGTGTGGGTATGCAGCGCCTGCACGTATCTGAACGAGCCTGAGGACGTGGCGTGCGACATCTGCGCCGAGCCCAAGGCCGAATAATGCAGCGCAGGGTCGTGTATTGTCTTACTAGAGCGCGATGCCGTTTTCGGCGCACCACTTCTTCATGATGCGCACGATGTACTCGACCTGCGGATTGTTGTTGGTCTTGAGCATGCCAAAGATCTCTTCGAGCTCTACGTGCGACGCTTTGCCTGCGACCACCTTCTGAAAGACGCCAACACACGCGCCGCGCTTGCCTTCCCAGTACTCGGGGTCCGGATCGAGCCGCTCCAGCACGTCGAACGCCTTGGCCGCGTAGAAAAACTCACCCATCTACGAGCGGTGAGAAGTGAGCGCGGCGCCGGCGGCAGCCAGACCTTGTAGCAGTCGTGTGCGATGAGCTGCAGGAGGTTGAACGACTCGTCCGAGTTGTCGAGCTTGAGGTAGAGGTCCCACGCGCTCGACGGGTTGGCGTTGAAGATGTAGCAGCGGCAAAGCCACGAGATATAGCAGTAGTCGTGCTTGTACTCGTCCTTAGTGACCTGACAGACCATGAGCCGCGGGTGCCGCTAACGGCCGTACGCGGAGCAGTGCCTCAAGGGCTTCGGCGTGGTTGCCCGTGTTGCAGAGCGCGATGCCAAAGTTCCAATTGAAGTCGTCCTCGTTGTACATGTACTGCTTGATTGAGTTGAGGTAAATGTTGACGTCCTCGAACTGCTTGAGCAGGTAGAAGCACGATGCCATGCACTGGCGGCCAGGGATCGTATCGCACTCGGTGGGTGAGCTCCCCACGAGCTGGAAGTACTGCTGCGCCGTCTTGATGTGCTGGCGCATGTTGCTCTGCTGCCCGAGAGTCGCGTGGACAACGCCTGCTCGCGTTAGCGCCGCCCCTTCGGCGCTAGTACCTTTGAGGATGTACTCCTGCGGCGTCGACGGCTCGATGTCTTTGATGAGCTCGAAGGCGTCCTGTACCTTGCCGTGCTTGAGGTAGTAGATGACCTAACACGCGTGAGGTGCGCTTTGCCAATGCGGTCGTACGAGATTGAGCCGCGCCTCCGTGAAGGCCTCGACGAGGGGCGGCAGCACCCGTAGCGCATTCTGGCCGTCTTCAAAGACCACCAGATTGTGGCTCACAAGGTCGTTGAGCTCCATGTTGTAGCCCTTCTCCGTGAGCACCTTGAGCTCGTCTTTGGCGGCGTTGCCGTTGTAGAGCTTGAACTGGTTGCATGCCTTGACATTGATGGCGACGACGCTGTCGGGGAACGCCTGCAGATAAGCCTGCATGATCTCGAGCGACACGTCGTAGTAGTCGAGCTTGTAGTAGCACATGGCCACGTACACGTTGAGGGCAATGTCGTCGCGGTTTTCAAGCAGCAACCGTTTGTAGATGTCGGTGGCTTCCTGGAAGTGGTTGCGCAGGTAGTGGATGGCCGCTAGGGAGAGCTGGTCCTCCTTGGCTTGGGACAGCTGTTGGTGGTACACCAGCAACTTGTCCTCGTCCCCGAGTTTGTGGGCACAGTGAAAAAGGATGCGATTCTGCAGCGGGTTGCTCGCAGGGCCCTTGGCTGCCTCCTTCATCGCCTCCTTGTACATCTGCTGGTAGTACATGCAACATGCGCGGTAGAGCGGTACGTCCTCTGGTGGGTCGCGCACTTCGTCGTACGTCTCGAGCGCACGCTGGTACTGACCGAGATGGAAGTAGCAGTACGCAAGCCAGAGCAGGTGCTGCCGCTTGTCGTCCGCCTTGGTGTCGTCGCTCTTGACGTTGAACTCGAGGATCGTGGCCGCGCCCGTGAAGTCGCGCCGCCCCACGCATTCCTCCACGGACGGCCCCTTCTTTGTTTTGACCTTGGCCGTCTCCTGCGCCTGCTACACAAACCTAAGGACAGCCCCGCGCGGCGCCTCACCTTGGCGCGCTGCGTCGTCTTGGGCTTGGACGTATACATGGAACGTCCGTTACTGCCGCGACGCTTCGGCCAAGATCCGCAATCTTGCGCTCAGTATCAAACATTTCCACCAATCGGCATGCGATGGAGATTTCAGCCAATCACAGAAGAGTAGCGGGGAGCCACAAAGAGACACCGACGGGCGCTGAGTTCTCAACTCATGCACTCGAAGTACCATTAGGATGCGTTTGTACAAGTAGGTAGGTACACTACGCCTCGGCCTTGGGGTCGTACGAGACTTGCGCGAGGTCGAGCACTTGCTTGGCGGCGACCGTCATGTCCGCTTGGTTGATGTCCGCAGCGGTGATGAAGCCGTTCCAGAGCCCGCCCAACTGTGTCCATGAGCCTCTCTAGATCTAGATGGCGAGAGGAGCGCACCTTTCGCGCCACTTGGTACTGGGCTACGGAGAACGGGCCAAATGTTTCGAGGAGAATCGTGGCCTTGAGAGACCTAGGCCGCGTGAATCGCTGCCTTGGCGGAGCCAACGGACCGGAGCCGTTGCATCTCCGAGAAGAACAGAGCGCGGTTCATGCAGTAGATGATGTGCTCATAGCGGTACGCGGACGCTTCGGCCTCGGCCCCGACGGGCTCTGTGCGCGCAAAGTAACTGGGTTTGGGTGGTGTCGTGACTGAGCGGTTGCGGCTGCTCTTGTCGAACTGCACCTGAGCTCATGTCACGACAGTGCCTGAGACCATGCACGTACGATGGCCACGTCGCGGACTTTGAGCAGCTCCTTAAAGTCTTTTACCTGGTGGGCAATGTACTTGAGGCCTTCGTGCAACATGAGCTCGTGGATCACGGGCTGGTGCTGGTACACCTCGCTCCATGCACCCACGGCCGTGCCTACGACCCGTGAGCTGTCACCGGGCGCCGCGCGCTACTCGTGTTGGCCAGCATAGCGTTTAAGTCGGGCGACTTGTCCACGGCATTCACATACTCGGTGGTCTTCCACTGCTGGAAGAGAGTCGCCATGTCCGACAGCTCCTTGGCGTAGGCCGCCGACTTGTCCGCGAGCCGCTTGGACGAGCTCAAGAGGTCGCTACAGCACTTGTCGACGAACTCGGCGTCGCGCTTCAGCCCCACGAGCAGCCTACGGAGCGCGTGACGGGCGGGTGGCGCGGGCAGCCTACTGCTCCGCGTCCTCAGGCACCTCCGTGTGCAAAAGGCACTTCATCCAGCGCAGGTGGCCCTCGCCCGCGTGCTCCATCACGGCCGACGACTAGGGACAGATCACGCCGCGCCGCGCGATACCGGCATACCTTCTTGACGTGGTCCCACTCACCGTCATCAACGACCGTAAGAAACCCGACGACCGATGCGTCTTGGCGCAGGAAGGGCGACGCGACGACGTGGTTGAGGAAGAGCGCGAGGCTGCGCATGCGCCCTCGGATGAATGCCTCCGACTTGTACACCGTCTTTTCGGGCAGTGATGGCACGAGCATTCCGATGTACCGGGCGCAGAGCGTCGTGTGAAGCCACTCAAAGTCGCTACAGCAACGCTCGTGGCCACGTCGATGAGGCCGGAGTGTGACCTGAATCGTCGCCGGACCCGCGTATTCTGTGGCTCCTGCTGCACGAGGTACGTCGTGTGTTTCTTCAGGTAGCTGCCTCTCGACTCGGGCTCCGAGACCTGCAGTTCCTCAGACGCCGGCGGGCCCTCGACGTACCGAGACGAGTACCGGATTGCGCGCAGCTTGCGAGCGCCACTCCTAGGCAGTGTCAGTACCGCCACCCGCCGCCAGGCGACCTCTTGCTCCTCGTGCGAGAACGACGAGCCTTGGCACAGCTTCATCGTGCAAATGGACGCGACGACCGAGTCGGCGCCGCGGGGCGAGGACGACGTGGTGAACATAACGGTGCGATTCCCAACTAGATCTTATTCCAGAAAAACCGCCAAATCTTCGATATCGAAAAACTCGTTAAACCTAGTTTACCGTCTTTAACGCAGGGACAAGTCGCGCGGTCGCAACGCTTCAACGTGCTTCAACGTGCGGCGGTAAACGCGTCACGCGAGGGTAAACTCCATCTCGTCCTACCCATTACTATTTATAATGATGATATTGGTCCTAAACACACACAACTTGTCCTTATCTGTACGTGGCCGGCGGGAACTCGTCGCGGCGCGGCGCCGGCTGGTACGGCTTCTTGCGGTCGTCGCTCATGCCGAAGCGGCGGAAGGGGCCGTCGAGGTCGGGTTCGCGGAACTCGTCGTGGAGGCTGCCGAGGGGCGCGTCGATGCCGAAGGCCGTCGACGGGCGGAAGCCCGTGGCGCCGAAGCTAAAGCTGCCATTCTCGTACTGCGGGGGGTCCCACGAGGTTTCGGTTGTCGCGCCAGACGCAAACATGCCGAAGAGGTTGGCAGGCGGCTCGTGCGCAACCTGGTCTGGCGTCGGCGGCGCGTGCTCAGGCCACTGCCGCCACTGTTGCCAGTGCGGCGGCGGCTGGTTGGGCGGGTACGCCTGGGGATGGTAGCTGTGCGTGTGGTGGTCGTACTGCGGCTGTTGGTACTTCTGGCTTGTCCAGCCGTGCAGCATCGAGCCGTTGGGTGGGTGGGACTCGTCGTCATCGAGCGTTGGGTCGCGACCGTCGCCGTCCAGCGACATGCTCTCGAGGTGGTCCACGAGGGCATGGTCCAGGAGCGGCTGATTTGGGATGGACCGGCTGCCGTACCGGACCGCAGCGGCATAGCCGCCGAGGGAGCTCGCGGCGTGGGAGCCGTCGAGGGAACTAAAACTAGCGCTAACGAGGTGGTGGTGGCTATTGGACTTGGTCATGGGTGACGCGGGGGTCGACCGGGGGCTGAGGAGTTCGTGGTCGCTCGATTGGCCGCTAAACGAGCCGCCACGGTTCGATACGGATCGCACGCTGCCTGTGGTTGTTGGAGGGGCGTCCGTACGTGGTACGGCACGCTTGACTTCAACCTACGCCCGGTCGACATGAGCAACACTACACATAGGGCGAATAACGCACCGACTTGCCGTCAATGACATGCGTCTTGTCCTGGAGAACGAGCTCGACGCTGGCTTCCGTTTCGAAGATGACGAACCCGAATCCGCGCGACTTGTTGGTTTCGCGGTTGAACATGACCTCGGCGGAGACTACTTTGCCGAACTGCTGGAAGTACTTCTTGAAATCGGCTGGCATGATGTGAGCATTTCGCACGTCACGGGAGCAGTGCATACCGTCCTTGGTTTCGTAATGGAGCCCACCGACAAAAATCTTTTTTGTGGCGCCGACCGCACTCGCGGAACTGACGCTCGATCCTGCACTAACATTCCCCCTAGTGGAGATACTACTTGTGTCTCGGTTGCTCTCAGCGCGTGGAACTGCGCGCTTCGCTTCCACCTACATAACTAGAATGAGCTACCTGCCGCATCACATCACGATGATATACCCGGCGATTGTCCAAGACATGGTTGGGTTGTGCCAGGGCGCGGTCGACACACGCTGGGTCCGCATACGTGATGAAGCCAAAACCTCGGGAACGTCGAGAAATCGGGTCCTTCATGACCACAGCGTCTGTGACGGTTCCGTATGCGCTGAAGTACGAGCGCAACTTGTCTATTCACGCGCGCCATGAGCGTCCTCCGCCCGCAGTGGATCCAAGAGTACCGTCCGTCGTCTCGTACGACAAGCCGCCGATGAAGATTTTCCTGAGGCTCATGAGTCTTCTGCCGCATGGGGAGCGTAGCGCACGTACCCGATCTTCGGGGAGCTATCTGTCATGACTATTCCTATCGCTATCGTGGGCCGAGTCCGGGGGCCGTCGGGCGCTTGCGGCGGAGGTGACTGGAGCTAGACTGCCCCTACATTTTGCTCTCGCCCTCGCAAAACCTCCCAGAATCAATGGCTCCGTTCCATACAATTCCACAGCGCCCAAAATTTGAGGCCCCCGCCGGCCCATACAAAGTCCAACTGGGCGGCGCCGGAAAAACCTCTTTCTATTAATATTCCAAACTGTATGCGGAAACGCTGTCACGACACCTCCCATACAAACATCAAGTCAAATCCCAAAATCCCACCCCCCAACCCTACTTGACACCATTTTAAGCATCTTCCATTGATATTTTTATGCTTTTGGCTCCTATCAATTCATGATTTGTATGACTCTTGGAATCCTTTAATAAAAATACGATGCACGAAGGATTTTATGATGACCTCGTGAGTGATTGTCGGAAACGAATCTTGGCGGTGGGGAATCTTTCCGAGCAGCGCGGCCGCCGCACAGACGCGCGGCCGACGCTCCGCGAAGACGTGCGCCGGGGAAGGGAGGCTAGGGGAGGTTAGGGAAAGGCGTCCGTTGGATGCGGCACTTCTCGGTGCGTCAATGGGCCCCGGGCATGGTGCACAGGAGTGACGTGTCACTCGATGGCTTGATACATCACCGAAGTCGGCGAAATACTCCCATACGATTACTACTTCAGTGAGTAGCGCTACACTGTCCCGACCGAGAGCGAGTCAGTGCAACCCCGCCAAGACAAGCGGCGGCGAGCCGCTGACAATGTTGCGTGAGTTCCATACATTACTCGTCTACACGTATCTACATTAGGTTCAGGACGTGGCTTCGAAGCTTTCCGCAAGCACGCGGAGGCTCTCGGGTGGCACAACGTCGGTTGCATGGTCGGCGCAGTAGGTCGCGAAGTGTGCAAGCTTGGCCTTCGTGTCCGTTGGGCACGATTTGAGCGCGAGGAGCACCTTGGGGTGCACCAGCACCTTGGTCCACTCGCCCACGAAGCGATCCGAGAAGGGGGCGGCGATGCGTGCGTGAACAAGCTGCACAAAGTTGCGTAGTAGGGCCTGGTCGAGCGCGTCCGTGCTCCGGAGAATGAAGTGTAGAACGGGCAGCACATACCCACACGTCATGAGGTGGACCATGCAGCGCAGCGTCTCGCGCTTGAGCTCAAGCACCTTGACCGGATTGGACTCGGGCTGGCACATGAGCGCCTTGACCAGCACACGAAACACCGTGGGCCACTGCACCATATGCAGCTCCACATCGTGGCGCAGCAGCTTGAGGAACACTGGAAAGCATGCGTGCAGGAACGGGCCGTTGAGGAAGCTCTTCGACTCGAGAAGACGGCTGAGCCAGTGTAGCACGCCCATCGCAACCACGGGCGTCTCCATTGCGCGCTGCAACTTCTCCACCGCCTCGCTCTCGTGCATGTTGTAGCTCAGCGTCGTCTCCGACTTGCAAATGGCGGACGCTTCCACTAGCGCCGTCACAATCGCCTCAAGCGGCGGCGGCGTCAGCGTCGCTGGCTGCGTGTCGAGTAGCGACCGGCCGTCCACCACGGACCCTGCGTACGCCAGCACGTAGGCACAAGCGGCCCGGTGCGCCTCACCGATCGACTCGTACGGGTGGAAGAGCGCGTCTGTGAGCTTCTCGAGCACCTACACCGGCCCCATGAGCTTTGTTCGTCGCTGCAAGCGCACCGCAACTTCGCGCAAGTGGGCCACGGGCGGCGGCGACGGCCGCTCGTACACCGTTTTGAGCAGCTCTGCGCACGCCGCCGACACCTTCCGCTCGCGATACATCAGGTCTACCGCACGCGTGAGGGACGGCAGCCAAGCCAAATGCACCCATTGCTTGCGCGAGGACGGGGAAAGCTTGGGCCACCGTGGCGCGCTTGAGCACGTAAAACGGGAGCACCTTGCGCACTCCGTGCTTGGCCAGGACGCCTGCATGCAGTTCCTGTCGGAGGCGGTCGATCTTGGCCCGCAAGGCGGCGGCGTCGGGCCGCGCTCGCAGTCTTGAGTCAAGCTGCAGCAGCACGTCTTGCGTGTACACATACGAATAGGCCGCATGACTGCACATCTTTTCGAGCGCGGCGACGTCGTCGCGGACCTCGTCGACGGCCGCGGCCGGCATCTATGCGCGGGTGAGACGCGCGGAGGTACCAAGACGGACGCGCTGAAGCATGTCGGTCACGATGGCGTTGAAGACGGAGAAGAACACGTTGGCGTTGGTGATGGAGGCGATCTCCTTGTGATGGCCGGCCTCGGAGATGCGGCGGATGGCGTATTGAAGCAGACCACACGACTAGCCACGCCGGATGAGCGACCGTGAGTTCATGGGGGCGTACCGAGTGCTTCTCTGCAAGCTCAATGAGCATGAGCCGCCACTTGTGGTCCTGAAGCATGCTCTTGAGCCACGCGGGCTCAACGACCGAGTCGCTGAGGACGTTCGAGAGCTACGAGGTGGTGTGAGCTAGCTCTGTGGGCAGCCAGTGGGCGGTACGAGCTTTGGGTCGTAGCGCTCCACGATAGATGCCTTGAGGTACGAATACGTGAGCGTGTCGGGGTCTTCCCAGCCGTCTTTGCTTGCCGGAGCGCTAGCTGCGACAGCCGCCGGGTCGGGCGCGTCGAGAATGTCGAGCCACGAGCTCACGAGCCGCGTCATCTCTGGGTGACCGCGGTACGACGATGAGAGCTGCTTGACGAGGAGCTCTGGGATTCACGCATGAGCGCCAGGGACCACTGAGGGGCCTACCGGGGCCATTGGCGTCCGTGTGTGATCGCAGGAACCCGTTGATGCTGCTCAGGATGTCGAGTTCCATGATGGCGTCGGTCTTGCCGAGGAGCTAGAGTAGTGGGTGAGTGAGCGGGAGGAGCAGGGAGGACGAACTTGGAACGCGGGTGCCGCGTCCTCGTGGATCGTCGACGCGAGATCAGTCGTAGTTCCTGCGTCGTCGTCGTCGCGGAGGATGAGCGTCGACGTCGACCGGCCGGTGCGCTTGGGCTTGTTCTTGGCCTTCTGCTTGGAGGACGCATGTTTGTCGCGCTTCTTTCGTTTCTTCGCCTTCTCTTCGTTCGCTTCGTCAGCGGCGATCACTTCGACTGCCGCACTGTCGTCGTCGGCGTCCGTGGCTTTGCGTTTGGTCCGCCTCTTTGTTGGGCTCTCGGCCATTGCGACTTCGGAGGCTTCAGCGGTAAGCTTCGAGGCCGACTTCTTCTTCTCTAGCTTCTTAGTCGCCGCCTCGGAATCGTCCTTTGCAGCCTGCTTTTCGAGGTCTTCTTTGGTCACGTAGCTCGTGATCTCGACGCCTTCCGGCTTGATCCATTGACTCGTCTTGGACACCCGGTCGTAGTAGTACAATCGCAAGCTTGTCTTGTCCATGCGTTCCTCCCATTGCTGCTTGGAGGCCGCGGGGACCTCTGGGGCTACGTAGTCGGCTGGCTGCTCCCATACGCTCTCCTTGGTTGCCTTGTTGTAGTAGTACGCACGGCCGTCCTTCGTCTTGTACTCGGTCCACACGGCCATGGTTGCGGCGAATTATAAACTGAACTGTCCGGATACCATCCGGAAAACCTACCTGGAGGGTCACCAGTTCAACAATTCCGAGGCGAGTCGCGGGGCAACCGCCGGTCGGGGCGCCCTGCCGCGGCAGATGCCGTCCACATCAAGCCATGGGTGATATCGACATAAATCTTCCTCCCTGAGTTAAGCGGCATGTCTTGCCATGCGATGGGTGAAGGCTGAAGGCTAGCCAACAGGAATCCATGAGGGCCTTTGATGGTTCCTGTGAATGCCGCTCGCATCGAAGCCTGATCGTGGATCTACACTCGTTGATTCTCTCCATTTACTCAGCGGTGCTTTCGGCCTGCATGGCCTCGACTTTGCGAAGGCCATTGAGGCCCGCAACGCGGTACGCCTCGGCGAGCGTCGGGTAGTTGAAGACGGCGTTGCGGAAGTACTCGAGCGTGCCGCCCGTAGACATGACGACCTGCCCGATGTGGATTATCTCGGTCGCACCCTCACCAATCGCGTGCACGCCGAGGAGCTTGAGCGTCGTGGGGCAGAAGATGATCTTGAGGAAGCCTGGGGTGCCGCCGAGCATCTGGCCCTTGGCGAGCTCTTCGTAGCGCGCGACGCCGACCTACCAGCGGTATCAGCATCGCGCTCGTAACGTCCGACAGTTACCTCGTAAGGAACGTTTTCCTTGGTGAGTTGCTGCTCCGACTTGCCGACCATGGAGATCTCGGGCACCGTGTAGATGCCAAAGGGGAAGACCTCGCCGGAGCGCATGCGCGTGCGGAAGTGCGACGTCTCATACGGGTCGACGTCCGACCGGTTCTTGTTGGTCGGCTCGGACGTGCGCATGTGCACGGAGGCCAGCCGCCCCTGCTCCATGGACACGGACGCAAGCGCCGGGTACCCGATGCAGTCGCCCGCCGCATAGCTATCGAGCGCATGACGTCGCATCCACAGACAGAGCAGCGTACATGTGGGGCACGTCGGTTTGGAAGTTGTTGTTGACCTCGAGGTACCCGCGCTTGTTGGCTTCAAGGCCAATGGCGTCCAAGTCGAGGCCCGTCACGTTGCCCTGTGCACCGCATGAGCCGACGCAGGCGGCAGGAAAAAGAGACCTGGCGGCCTTGCGTGTACAGCAGCGCGTCGCCCACGAGGACCTTGCCGCTCTTAAGGTGCACGACGACCTCCTTCTCGACCTCCCGCTTCTCGACGAAGTCGATGACCTCCTCCGTCAGAAACCGCGTGCCGCGCTGGCGCATCGAGTAGCAGAGCGCGTCAGAGACCTCCTTGTCGGCCATTTCCAAGATCTACGGAGCATTAGCGGCCGCTAACGACGCGCTCGGGACGTACTTCCTTGCGGCCGTCGATGACCGTGACCTGCGTGCCGGGAATGATACTGATCATGGCCGCGTACTCCATGCCGATGACGCCGGCGCCGACGACGATGAGACGCTTGGGGACGGTCTTGAGCGCGCCCCAGAGCAGCTGGTCGCTGTCGAAGATGAGTTCGCCGTCGAAGTCCATGTTGGGGTGGCGAGCAGGACGAGTGCCGACGGAAATGAGAAACTTGTCGGCGGTGAGGACGCGCTTGCAGATATTAGCGTCGGAGTGGCGTTGGCCGTCTGTGGCCTCCTTGTACGAGTCGTTCGACAGCACCTAAGATCCGTTAGCGACTGCGCGGAACGTGGGAGACGTACAGCGATGGTCTTTTTCTCGGGGTCGGGGAGGAAACGGGCGGTGCCGTTGATGAGGTAAATGCCGTTGCGCAGGAGCTGGTTGCGGGTGAGATCCATCTCGGCGCCCTCCACTTTCTGGACGCGGTCGAGAATATCTTGAACGCTCATGCGCTTGCCGCTAGTCGCCGAGTACGAGTTGCCGTAGAACCCCTTGTGGCGATGCGCCGTCAAGTGCAACACGGCCTCGCGGAACGTCTTGCTCGGGATAGTACCCGTGTGCACACACACACCACCGTGCATATCCTTCTTGTCGATGATGGCCACCTTTTTGCCATGCTTGGCGCTGTCGATGGCGCACTTTTGCCCCGCAGGCCCACTGCCAATGACGACAAGGTCGAAGTGCTCGGACGCGCGAAGGTTGCGGAGGGCGTTGGTGAGCGACTCATCGGCAGCAGCCGTCTTGGGCGCCTCCGTGGACAAGCTGGCGCGGAGGACAGGGACCGCAGCCCGGCAGCGGCGACCACGAGCCATCATCATCATCGTCGTTCCTTGGCGTTTGGTTGACAATTGGCTGGAGAAAAAAATCCACTCGCCTCGATACCGGTTATCCGAGTTGTCAACCGGTTGTCCCTGGGACAAAACCCTTTTGTCCCAAGATAGCAGGGGTCTTACGTTGAAGTGTCGTTGAAGCGGCAGCGCGATGGTGCCTTGGGAAGGTCGCATTGCTTGTCATCCTTCTGTAGGCAGATGCGTCTACAACTTGTATGGCCTTGCGCTGACTGTGATGGACCTGGTCGTTTGTTTGGGCCGTCTTGCGGTGCCCGGCCAAATCTATGACGTTGGTCGTGCATGTTATAGGCAACTCAAGGACCTAACCTATCGGGAGGCGACTGGTATACTGCCTAACAAGCTCAATATCGTTAGAGCTACGTAGGCATCTTGGGCCCATGTTCGATCAAGATGACAGCGCTAGAGCGCTGCTGGGCGAGCTGCCGACCTCGTGTGGATTTCCTCCGAGATGTCGCCACATGAAGATAACGCGAAAGACGTTCATATATGTCGCCATTGACCGAGATCAATTTATGACTGCCATGGACGTGATATCGTGGCTTGGTTCTGCCGCATGAGAGTCCTCAGCACGCAGTCGAAGTCCAGGAGGTGGACTCGAATGAAAAATGGACGACTGGACAGATGCAAGCACACGCTTCCTCGGCAGGGGATAATAAGCGTATGTACCCAGAACGCCGGAAAACCGTTGTGATATAGAGGTCATGGCACCAACGCCGTTGGGTAGCACCTGTCAAGCATTAGTGCGCGCGTGGTAACACCATCGCCTTGGCCCTTCCCTCTCCAGGCCGCCGCTCGAGCGCTCTCCGCTTCATCGTCCATTTGTCCCACCGGCCCCAAGTTTCTCCGACAAGTTGTTGACGTTTCCGGATAACGTATCCGGATGACCATGGCGTCAAGATTCGGCGAGCGTCACCGGGGCGGTGATTGGCTCATTTTACATCCTGCGAAACCCGATACCGCGCCTCAATGCGTTCTCGGAGGTCCATTTCTTGAAGCCACCCAAAGAGGAATCGTTGAGGCCCGCGACGCCGTCTGCGCCGCTGCCAGTGCCGCCGCTGCCGTCGCTGCTGTCGTCGCCCGTGCCTGCACCGAGCTCAACGTTTGCTGCTTTGCAAGTAGCAGTAGCCGGCCATCTTGGTCGACCGCGCCTGTCGCTGCCAATGGGTGGTGCGACGGCGTCGTCTTGCCGGCTTCTCCGCCGCGGCGAGAAACGCAGTTGCGGGCGAGACAGTGCCCACGGCTTCAAGTCCAACTCGGCGGCGGCCGCCACGCCGACCGCTCCCTGGACGATCATCTGCGGCGCATGTGCGAGTGATAGCTCCGCCTGCTGGCTTTCGTGACATACTCCGATGACATGGATACGAGATCTTGACAATCCGCCAATCACGCCGTCGCCCGCGTTAAATTCGATTCCGAGCGTTAGAAAGCCCGTGGGCGCTTGGTATGGCACATGGGGACGGCTGCTTGCAAGGGTGCCGGGCAGCCGGGTGCGCGGTGCGGCACCGGCGCGCAAGGCGTGCCGGACGCCGCACCCAGTGACTCACTGTGTGGCGACCGTGGTTACCACCGGTGCCGATCAGAAGCGGGCAAGTGTATACATGTGATATCAATGACGGCCGGCGGGTTCATGGTCCATTACACGGGCGTGACACTCGCGGCAATGACGACCGTGTCTGCGGAGGCGCGGGCATGGAGGTTGGAAGGGCGCGCGCGAAGAGGGCGCGGTGGCAGCGCCGCAAGAACGGGCTCCTGCCGCTCGTGGAGGAAAAGAGCAATACGAAACGAGCAATAGAAAGCGAGCTCTGGGATGGAGATGGGGCCGGCAGCTGTAATCCGCGAGTAACTTGCTTTCTGCCAGCGGGTTGCGCCAGCCATTCCGCAATTCGACACAGTTAGCGTCGCATTATACCCATGAGCTCCCCGACGACCGAGTCGAAGGAGGGCTTCTTCCACTGGAAGTGGGGCAAGAACAAGCACAAGAAGTCGGCCTCGAGCAAGAGCCTCCCGCCCGTGTCGGCGCCCGTCCGGTCGTTGCCCGTGACGCCGTCCACGGAGGGCGAGACGAACCGCGCGACGACAACGACGCTTACGGGCCCGCGATCGGCGCCCAACGGTGGCGATGTGCGCCGGTCCATGGTCGAAACCACCTGGCGACCACGCACGGTGCTCCGCGAGTCGGTGCTCGCTCGTGAACCCGACGTGGCGATCGAAAAGGCTGTCAAGGGCAAGCTTCTTCTCATGCACCCGTCCACCTCCCTCGATTGGTACAAGAACCGCATCCGCGAACTCGAAGATGACATCCGTAACAACACGTGCCGCGCGTGCCTCGAAAAGACGGAGGAAGCCGCGCGTCTGCAGGAGCAAGTGTCCGTCGAAAAAGGCCGGCTTCAGGCCGACATCGATCGTCTTCGGAAGCGCCTGGGCGAGCTCCTTGACGAAAAGAAACTCAACGATACACAACGTGCCAACCAAATCTCCGAGCTGCAGACGACGATCGCCGGCCTTGAAGGGCAAGTTGCGACCGTTTCGGCCGCTGAGGCTGCGGCAGTTGAAGCGACGAACGTCGCACTTGCCCAGCTCGCCGCGGAGCAAACCGCTGTCGCGGAAAAGTCGGCGGCAATCGATGCTCTATCGGCCCAACTCGCTGCACTCCAGGCCGAGTCCGAGGCTGCTGCCGTGGTTGCGACCACCGAGACCGCGGCCAAGGCTGCAGCGATCCAGGCACTCGAGACCGAACGCTCCGGCCTCGCAGCCCAGCTTGCGGCGCTTGAAGCTGCGCACTCGACGGAGAAGACAGCGCTTGATGCCACTGTGGCCATGCTGACGCAGAAGCTCGCCGGCGTCGAAGCCGACCTTGTGGCGTCGCAAGCGGCGCACGCTACCGCAGAGACCGCTGTAGCCTCGGCCCAGGCCGACGCTGCGGCTAAGCAAGCCGAGATCGAGGCGCTCGCGACCAAGGCCTCGGCCCTGCAAGTCGAGCTGGCGACAGCCACCGCGGCCCTGGCCACAGCCTCGGCTGCCCACGCATCCGCGGCCAGCGACCACGAAACCTCAGCAGCGGCCCTTGCAGCTGAAAAGGCTGCGCTGGAGGCGCGTGTCGCGTCGTTGGAGGCCGCGGCGACTGAGGCCACCGCCGCGCACGAGGCGGCGTCAGAGACTGCCGCGAGCAAGATTACCGCCCTTGAAGCCAGTCTGGCGGCCGCTGCGCTGCTGCAAACGACGACCGAGGGCCTTCGTATTAAGGCCGAAGCCGAGGCGGCCACGACAAATGCCGAGCTGACGGCCACGACCGCCAAACTTGCGCGTGTCGAGGGCGAAGCGCTTGCTGCCGCGACCGCGGCCACGCTGCTGCAGTCGACGGCCTTGGCCCAGCACGCAGACGCCATCGCGGCCATGACCGCGGAGCGCGACGCTGTGGCCGCGCAGTTGGCCGTGGCTGAAGCTGCCCGCGCCACTGATGCCTCAGCATTCGACGCGTCGTCGTCCGAGCTGCAGGCGAAGATCACTGCGCTGCAAGCGGCGGCCGCCTCGGAAGCCGCGTTGCTGGCAAAGACCCAAGCCGAGCTCGCTGCTGCGCAGGAGCAGGCGACGACGGACGCCAACGAAATCGCCGTGCTGCGCGCCAAGCTGGCGGCGCTGGACGCCGAGGCCGCGGCGACGACCTTGGCGCTTGCTGCCGCGTCCACGGAGCACGCCGACTCGACGAGCGCGCTCGCGGCCGAGCGCGACGCCTTTCAGGCACAGCTAGCGGCCGTCGAAGCCGCCAATGCCGCCACAGTTGCCGCACTGGACGCTGAGCTTTCGGCGCTCAAGGCGCAACTCGTGACACTCGAGGCTGCCGTGGCTGCGACTACCGCCGCCCACGAAGCTACGCAGGCCGAACTTGCGGCCGCGACCACTGACGCGGATGCCAAGCAGACGCAGCTTGAGGCGCTCTCAGCGGCGCTCACAACGGCAACGACCGAGCACACGAACGCCTCGGCAACGCTGGTCACCGAACGCGATGCGCTGCTTGCGCAGGTGGCGACGCTGGAGTCGTCGGCGACGGCGGAGACGGCCTTGCTCCAGGCCCGTGTCGACGCACTTGAAGCAGACGCGACGGCAGCTGCCGCTGAGATTGCCGCGCTTGAGACGCAGCTAGCGGCGCAGCGGGAGGAGTCGGCGGCGGCGTCCGCAGTCGTGGCATCACGCGCGATCGCCAGCGACGAGCTTGCCCAGCGGTACGACGCCCTCGCACAGGACCGCGACCAGCTACAGTCGCACGTGGCAGCGCTCGAGGCGGCGTCGGCCGCTGACGCCGCTGCCCACGCGACGGCCATCAGCGAGTACAAGGCACAACTCGCGGGCTTCGAGGCCCAAGTGGCGGCCGCGGCCGTCGCTTTCGCTGCGCTCGAAGCGGCCAAGGCAAGCGCCGACGCCAGCACCGCGGCCCAAAGCGACGACATTGCGGCGCTCACCGAGACGATCGGGCGCCTCGAAGGCGAGGCTGCGGCCGCCCGCGACGATCACACGACGCAACTGTCGACGCTTGAGACATCGCACGCGGCGCAGGTGGATGAGCTCAAGGCGCAGCTGGCGGCGTTGGAAGCACAGGCGGCGGAGGCGGAGACGCAGCTGGCTGTGCAAACGGCCGCGCTCACAGCGGAAGTGGCGACGGCGAAGGAAGACGTCGCGGCCGCCAAGGACGCGCAGCTCGCCGAGCTCCAGGCGCACGTCGATGCGCTGGCTGTGACCTCGGACGAGCAGCAGCAGACGATGCAACGCCTCGAAGCGGACGTCGCAGCCGAGAAGGAACTTGTGGCCTCGCTCGTGAGCACCCACGAGGCGCGGGAGGCGGCGTTGCTGGCGCAGATCGCGGCTTTGGAGGCGCGCCTGGCGGCCTTTGATGGCATTGAAGCAGAGCTCGAGGCCAAGCGGCTCGCGGAGCAAGCGCGGCTCGCCAAGGAGTACGTGGCTTTTTTAGGCGGCGTGCAGGCGCTGATGCCGCTGTGTGTAGGGCAGAAGACGCGGAATCGGCGGCGGCCGAGGCGGCGCGGCTGCGGGCTCTCGCGGAGCAGGAAGAGCTGCTGCGGCTAAAGCCGGCGAGTACGGTACCGCGGTTGTTCCGGGTGCAGGTCGTGCGGTGCGAGGACCTTGTGGCCGCCGACTCGGTGTTCACGGGCGGCAAGAGCGATCCGTACGTCGTCATGAAGGTCGGCGACAAGAAGTTCAAGACGACGCAGCACGCGTCGGAGCTCAACCCCGTCTGGGAGCACGAAATACACGAGTTTACGCTCACGGAGGGCATTATGTACACCAAGGCGCTCGAGCTGCTTGTGATGGACCATGACAAGATCGGCGACGACGAGGTGATCGGCCAGTTGACGCTGCCGCTGCTGGCGTTCGAGACGTCGGCGCCGACCGGCGACGAAATGACGTTCGACTTGGAGGTGCCGGCGACGTTTCAATCGCAGGGCAAAGCGAGCAAGATCGTCGTCAAGTTCGAGCTGCTCACGGAGGCAATGGAAAAGTCGTCCAAGGAACAGCTCATGTGGGAGAACGAGCGGTATGCCAACCGCGCGTGGGCCAAGGAGCACTTGCTGCCCAAGGAGCGCAAGGCGTGGAGCGTCGGTGCGCGCTCGGGCGACTCGCGCGAGCAGATGCAGCCCAAGATCCCCAAGGGCATGGAAACCAAGCTGGGCTGGAGCCTCGACCTCGACCATGGCGACGAGCACGGCTGGTTCTACGCCAAGAGCTTCGACGGTCCGTGGCTCAACCAAAGCAACTCGAGCGTCGAAGTGCGTCGCCGCATGTGGACCCAGCGCTGCACCACGATCGTCGAGGACAAGGGCAACCAGGCCGACAACACCGCGTAGGAGTGTACCGTTTGTAGAGAAGGAATGCGTTTGCATATCGCGTGGGCGTCGTTGCACAGGCGTCCGTCGGCGCCCGCAGCGCTGTCGGTTCCTGGCGTGCCCTCGGTGGCATTTCTGCTGGCGGAGTGATGGGTTTGTCCCGATGGGTTGGAAAACCCTCCAGACTGCCCCATGAGGCAGTAGCGCTGGACCAGGGCGGCGCCCGTGGTTGTCAGCCAGAATGAACTGCGCGCTCTGGCACACTGACGGCCGCGGGCCGCATACGCGATGCAGCAGCTCTGGAGCTCAGCGCTGGCATGCCGAGAGTTGGGGTGTAGAAATAGGAATATCCCTGGGATATACATTTGTCCCTGGAGTATCCGGATGATGTAGCAGTGGCAAACCGGTGGGAAATTGCGTTTGAGCGATGACGATCATGGGACCGCTGGAGACGTCGATCACGACGGTGCCGGAGAAGTCGCTCGAGTCGCTGCTGGAGAACCCTCGCCCGTTCTTGCGGAGCGCATTTCGCACTGTCTGTCGAGAGGCGTCGTTGCGTCTCAATGGGAAGGACTACCTCGTGGACCGCCGGGCCTTCCTCGCACACCTCCGTGCGGATGCGCTCGTGCACACGGCGCTCGCATCAGCGCTCCTGGAGTTGCACCGGGCCGTGGGCGATCGGATCGCGGGGCGGCTACCCCCGACATACGCGTGCGACTGTACACTGGTTCTCCTTCCATGGCTCGCCAACTTTGGCCGGGCCGTGAGCTACCCGACAGTGACGCGACTGCTCGAGGGTTGGTGCCTCGAGCACTTGGGGCCTCGTATCACGGGTAGTGCGCCGCTCACTCGGTGCCGTGGACTCAGTCAGCTGCATAGGCAAGCTCGTCAAGGACATCTTCTTCTCGTCCCTGCGCAAATTTTGCCGTCTCCAAAGCAAGGAACTCGTGGCGCAACGCATGCTCTCGACAGCGGCCAAGGCTTCGCTGCTGCCGACGCTCGCAATCTTTCTCGTGGAGCAAGCGGTGCTGCTCTGGAACGGCGCTCCGTCGTACGGCCGCGAGACCCTGCGGCAGGTGGTGCGGGCCGTCGGTGCCATCGGGGGCGCGGCCATCGGCGCCGCGCTCGGCTCGCTCGTGGAGCCTGGAGCATGGACACTGCTCGGCGCTGGCCTCGGCCAAGTGCTATGCACACTTCCGAGTCCCGCGGACCGCGTGTACCCGCGAGCGTACGAGCTCTTTGCGCCGGGCGGCGACCCCCTCTACATCGTTTCTGTCGGCGCGGACAAACACCTCGTCTATTAACCAAATGACAGCGTTCTCTTCGTCAAGCAGGCGCCTCTGTTCGATGGCACGTGTTGCTCCAGAGCCGACGGCGCACGACGCTCGAGGCGTTCGATGTGTTGACCCACGGGCCGTCGAACGACTTTGCGTAGAACCAGCCGTGGGCGTCCCCGCCGGCGCGGTCGACGCACCATCCCAGCGCACTGCGCAGAGATGAAGGCACCGGCGGCTCCACGGCGGCGCGGCAGGCGGCCGAGGCGGCACCGGCCACCCATGCCTGGCGGTCCGTGGGCAACAGGTGGTCAGCCGCCCACCTGCGCCCGGCGTAGCGCTGGTTCTCCCAGAGCTCGAGAACTGTGGCCGGTGGCGGCACCACGTCGAAGCGCAGCACGATGCGGCTTGCAACCTTTTGCGCCGCGAACTCGCTAGGCACCTCGAGTGGAAACGTCTGCTCCTCGGCCTCGCCATCGTTGTTGCTGGCGGCGAGCGCGGCCGCGGCGTCGGCGACGGAGTCCAAGGGGATCGTGGCCGACCCGATGAGCTCATCGGCGTTGTAGCTGTCGTGGTCGAAGACGCGCACGACCAGTGGCAGCGAGTAGAGCGCACCTTCTGTGAGGGAAAACTCAAACACTTCGTGGTCCCACGCGGGGTTGAGCTCGTTGTCAAACTGCGTACTTTTGCGCCGAAGGTCGCCAACCGTTAGCACAATGTACGGGTCGCTTTTGCCGCCCATGAGCGCCGAGTCGGCGGCCGCCAAGTCTGCGCAGCGCACGAGGTGCACACGCAACAGTCGCGGCGCCGTGCTCAGCGGCTTGAGTCGCCTTTCGACCTTGAGCTGCCTACGGTGAAGCCTGAGCCGCTACCGACAAGGCGCAGAGTACTTTTTGGACGCTCGCTGCTCGTTGGCGTAGCGCCATCGGTGGTTTTCGAGCTCGGCCGCCTCCATCCGCACGCGCAGCGCTGCAACTTGCTCCTCGAGATTCGCCGCGTCGGCCGTTGCTGCCTCCGCCGCCGCTGTCTGCGCGGCCAGCTCCGCAGCGTGGGCAGTGGTGGCAGCCGCGAGAGCCTTGGCAGCTTCATGCTCCATGCGGAAGACTGTCGCCTGGTGCAGGTCCTTGGAAAAGCGGTAGTGCGCCTCGAGCCGAGCGTACGCGGTTTGCGTCGCGAGGAGCCGGTCAACGGTGACTGCGTGGTCCTGCCGGAGCAGTGTCGCGACCTCCTGCTTGGTTGCCTGGCGCTCGGCGGGGAGGCACCGGCGCACAAGGCGGCGCTGCCGGCACACGAAGGCGCTGCCGGACGAGTTGTGCCATGGCCCGTCGAAGCTCGAGGCGTAAAACCAACCGTGGTCGTCGCCGGGGTGCGGCTCGGGCAGCCAGCCAAGCGACGGCACGAATAGGGGTGGCACCGTCGGTGGGGTGGCTCTCGCGGTCGTGGCGTGATGACCGTCGTTGTCGAGAAGGTTCTCCGTCGACCAGCCCTCGCTGTAACGTTCGCACTCCCAGCGCTCAATGACGGTGCCCGCGGCCGTGTCCTCGGGTGTCCACACGGCCGCGGTGAGCTGCAGTGCGCAGGTTTGCACGCCCACGTCGCCGTCGTATTCGAACAGGGGTATGGCTGTTGCGATTTCGGCCAAGTGCTTCTCGGCCTCGAAATAACTTAGCGGCATGTGCGCCTCACCGAGCGTTGATGTGAACCCAAACATGTCGATGGCCATCACTGAGAGATGAAAGACCCGCGACGCTATCTCAGCCTCGGACAGCGCAAACTCAAACACCTGACACTGCCATGCATCGCCCGGCGTTAGGCACGGCGTTTGGTGCGTCCGGGCGGGGCCGCGCCCGAGTAGCCGGAGCTCAGCGAAGACGACGCTTTGTAGCACGCCGCCAAAGCAAGCTGCTGCAATGGCATCGTCGGCCCCGATGACTTGGTTGAGTTCGATGCGGACGAGTCGCGCTGGTGGCTCCACGACCATGTTGCAGTGAGTGGCATGCCAAGATCTTGTCGATCTCCGGAATTTATATCACCTCCGTCCATCACACATTCCCAAAGATGACATTAATTCTATTTGTCTTGGCTTTTGTAGGAGTACTGCATTTTTTGAAATAAAATTTCACTTTATTTTAAAAAATAGTCTATATAAACCAAAATAATACTTGTGAAGGACTTTTTGAGTTAACAATCTTGAGTCTTCACATTACTAGACTAGTCTCCAATCGTTAATTTACCCAACGTCACAACTGCACTCTGATTTGCTGTCGGTGGCCTGTCTTTTTGAGCGGCGGCTAAGCACACGCAACGTTAGCCCTACTGGCAAGAAGGCATGTCGTCGAATGGGTCGGACATATCTAGCTATGCCCGTGGCTTTTGATGATGGACCGTGCTCCTAAACGTATATAGCGCTTCTCAACAAGCACGTCCGTTCTGCACGACGGCACTATTGCTTAGAGGACTCACGGTCGTAGTGCCTGGGCTGGGACATGGCAGTCTGGTTGTCATATTGCGTGGAAATAGACTATACATTTGACGGGAAAGGACGCATAAAAAACCAGCTGGCGGGTCTGGCCGTGCGCTACATCATCTCTCGAGTCGACACCGATGACGGCCGTCGTCCACAGCAGCGCGCCGCGTCTCCTTCGCGTGCAGGTCGAGGAGATCTCGTACGCGCGGGACACGTCCTGCGTATCCGCGCTGCCAACAGAGCTGATCGTCGTCACCAAGCTGCGTGGGCACGGCTCACCCACCGACGTCTTCCGGTCAGCGCCAGCACCTGCCGCCCAAGCCGCCTGGGCGCACGAGATCTACGAGTTCCACGTGACCGAAGCCGAAATGTACACCCGCGTGCTTGAGTGCGTCGTTCTCCGTGTCAACTGCCTTGGCATGCGCGCCATCGTGGGCAGCGCCAAGCTGCCGCTCTCGACCTTTGAGCGCGAGCGCCATCACGCGCACGCCACGGCTGTCGCTCTCGACAACACCGAGTCGGACCTGCGGGTGCGCGTCAGTGTCGACGTGTGGGACGCCACCGAGGCCGCCGCCGCCATTGAAGGCGACGCGTGGGAGCACGAGCGCTACGAGCGCGGCCGCGGCTGGAGCTCGCGCCACCTGCGCGCCGACGACCGCCCTGTCTACCGCTGTGGGCCAAACACCGGCAACGACCTGGCAGCAGTGGTGCCACCAACGCCGACGGGGTACATCGAGTCGCTCGGCTGGGCCGCCGACACCAACGGCTGGTTCTACGCTACGAGCTTTGCAGGCCCATGGCACAACTCCAAGGGGGCGTACGCATGTCGGCGCCGGCGCATCGTCCACCGGTACCGCAAGGTGGACGCAGCGATCGAGCCGCCCGTGGGTCAGAGCGTGGCAATGCCCGACATGAGTCTCCAAGCCTCGCTGCACAAGCACAAGATTGCTACCGAAGACTATTGAGACCGGCGCCTAGACGTCGAATATATATCCCCCACTTCGCACCCCGATGACAGCCAGTTGTGTTTCTAGTTGGCTACAGCCTCGTGAGAGCCTCGAACGCGCTCTTATAGTCTCACGCTCCAAGTCCGCGGGGCCCGAGAGTCAGCGTGCCCCAGCTCCTTAGCAACCGGGGGGGGCCGTGTCGCTCGCTGTGCTGGTGCCCTTTAGGCGGTTGAAATCTCTAGCGGCTGCATGCTTCCGTTCGTGGTCCCAGCTCCTGCAGGCGTCGTTTAGCTGTCGTGAATGAACGTTTTAAAGGATGTTCTACGCGATAGCCAGCGGTAACGGTGCCTCCGAGTAGCATTTGAGATCGAAATGCCGCTTTTTGGGCGCAAGAAACCCAACATCCGCATTCCCACGGGAAAGAACGCGGTGAACCTGCGCAAGCTGCTTTTTCTCACGCTCCCCGAGAGCTCCCACATTCTCCCCCCGGAGTCGTGGGACAAGGTCCTGTCCGTCGTCTCCACGGGGCCTAACAAAGCCTTAGATCGACTTGCGATGTCTTACGCTCATGAAGGTCAAGATGCTGAGGGCTGCGTGTTTGGCTCGCGAACTTGAGCCCAAAGGCGGCAAGCGTGTGCTCGTACGCCATTCGATCACACGCCAACGCACGACGATGGGGTGCTTAGGTGGAGCGACTGACGTCGTCGCTCGAACGGCAGCGTCAACAAGGCACTCGCGCGCCGGTCGTTTGTGTCCCCTCACTCGCTTTGCGTAGAGGAGCTTGAGCGACAAGACGTGGTTGCCAGGGAAGAGCGCCGCGTTAACAAGCTCGGCGGCATCTGGACGTGCGGCACGGGCACGCAAGGACAACTGGGTCCGTGAAGGCTCTTGCGACGCCGCCTCTCATGCACCGTTGCAGGCCACGGCGATTGTCTGAACTACGACGTCCCGACGCAAATCTTGAGCACGCGCGGCATGAATTTTAGCCAAGTGTACGCGGTAGGCTCTCGCGATGGGAGTCGAAAGCCAAGTGAGCGACAGGGTTTCGACTCGGACATCACATTTGCCGTCACCCGTGCCGGCGATGTGTATGTCTGGGGCAACAAATCGGGCCCCACGGGACTCCCAAAGCCCAAACCGAAGCCCAAGCCGGACGGCAGCGCCAAGTCACCTCCACCTTTGCTTGGCGACGACGTGAACGACGATGACGACGACGATGAAGATGGCACCAGCGACGAGGACAACGATGACCCGGCACCCGATGACGACGGCACCGACTCGGACGATGAGGGCGCCTTGGAGCTCCGGCCGGACGTGATCCCCTCGCCCGTGCAGCTCAAGAGCCTCTCGGGCGAAGACGTCGTTGCAATCGCTGTTGGCCGCGTGCACTGCGCCGCGCGCACCAAGAACGGCGACGTCTTCACATGGGGCCAGAACGACCACTGCCAGCTCGGACATGAGGCCGTGCACAGCCTCACGGAGGCGCAGTCGCGGGTGGGTCTTGGTACCCCCATGCATTCGCTTGCAACCAGTCGTAGCGGACGCTTATCAAGTATGGTCTCGATGCGTTTGAGCCCGTGATCTGGACGCGCACGGTGTCGGAGACGTGCGTCATCAAAGGCATCGCCGTGGGCACCGACCACACGCTGGCTGTGTCGGAAGACGGGGACATCCTCGGCTTCGGCTCGATGTACAACTCGTCGGACCACTCGGCGCTGTCTCGGAACCTCCGCAAGCACCGTGTCGTCCAGGTTGCAGGGCTGTTTGCTTGAGTGCTCACGCTGCCTTAGATATGCTGCGGGGCCATGCACGCAGCAATCGTGAACGACAACGGACAAATGTACACGTGGGGGAGCGGCGACGGCGGGTACCTGCAGATAGCAGGAAGTCCACTCACGCCACATGCGTAGGCGCCTCGGTCATGGCGACCTTGCGATGCAAGTGACGCCGCGCCTCGTCGAGGCCCTTGCCAAAGACATTGTATTTCAAATCGCATGCGGTTGCTGGCATACCGCAGCCATCGTACTGGTGCCCCCCTTGCTCAAAGGCGGCTTCGTACTCGATCCCGGCTTCATCCTTGACCGCTAACACCACGGTAGGTGTACACATGGGGCACTGGGCGGTATGGGCAAGTGAGCAGCGCACATGCTTCGAACAATGGTGACATCAAACTAGTTGGCCCAAGGCGGACAGCAAATGGTCCCAACCCCCGGCCTCGTGCGGGATTTTCTCATGCAGAGTGTCTTCATCAAGCGCATCTGTGCTGGCATGTATCACAACGTGGCCCTGTCCGTTGATGACGAAGTAAGATGCCAGGACTCCCAACGACGGGTTGACTCGAACACAGGTGTACACGTGGGGAAGCAACGTCAACGGGTGCCTTGGCAGACCGGACGAAATGTCCACCAACCCTGAGAGCTTCAGCGCGGTGCCTGGCGTCGTCGAGGGCATGAGCGACTTTGTGGGGCGGCCATGCGCGAGTGAAGCTACTGCGCCGGTCTTCCTGATGCCTTTGCGTAGTTGCGGCCGGGCGTGAATACACGGTGATCGCCACCAAGCCGTACTTGGGTCCGTCCGAGGAGGAAGTCGAGGCGGCCCGCTTCGCGGCAGCCGAGCGCGAGACAGCGATCCAGAAGCAGATTGCACGCGAAGAGGCTGCAGAAGCCGCGGAGCTGCAGCAAGCCGAGGCTGTGGAGCGTCTGCAGCTGATTCGATTCCTCAACACGACGCACCCCAAGTGTGCCGTGTGCGCTTTGGCGTCGGCCTGCCCGGGCTTCCAGCGCGACAACATCGACCCCGCCCTGTGCCGGCATTGCCTCCACGACAAGCACAAGCACACGCTGTTGTACAATGACCGGGACAAGGCAGTCAAGCTTGAAGCGCTGCGGCACGTGCTCGTTCTGCTGGGCGTGGCCCTGGCGCCCACAGAAGGGGAGTGAATACGCATGCATTGTTAAACACTTAACTAACTACACAAAACGGGGGTCGTAGAGCCACTCAATCTCCGGGTCCACTAAAGGCGGCGCCGGTGTGGCGTCGCAATCGATTGGGATGAACTCGAGCAGTTCCATCTCCCAGCAGTGCACGATATCCCAGTAGTCGAGGGCCTCGTCCATAGGGTCTTGTCGCACGTCAAAGTCCGCGAAGAGCAGTGGGTCGGGCAGGTGCAGCGCGTGGGCCTCGGCCGACACGGGCGACTCGAGCGAGATCTCGAGCCTTTTCCCCGACGTTGGTGTCAGCGCACTGTAGCCTTTGAACAGCTTGTCTGGATCGGGGGGCTCACAATCCAACAGCATGTCGTGCTCTGGCTCCGCGAGAGGGGGTGGAGCAGGCGCTTGATTGCCGGTCGGCACCGCGGGAGACGATATCACATGCTTCACATGCTGCGTTGGGGCAGCAGGTTTCGACTTTTGAGGCTTGGGGGACGCTGGCTGCGGCGGTGCCCGCTTCATCTTGGGTTGAATCGATGAGTACCAGTGATTTTTGATCGAGTTGTCCGTGCTATTGCACACATGAGTTGCCTTCATCTCGCAAGGAGCGCACCGGCCTGGCATGCGCGCGGCGATCTTAGCCCAGCAGTTGCCGTACTTGGCCTGCATGTGCAGGAGTAGTTCCTCCTCTTCTTTGGCCCAGGCGTCACGCTTGATCGCTGGATTGAGCTGATTGTGCCATCTACGCAACTGTTAAGATATGGCTGCGGTCAAAATCGCACCGTTCGCGGCATTGCTTGCCGTTGCGGCCCGGCAAGTACGAAGCGATGACAGCCCACTTGCGAGGACCGTAGCGGTGGATGAGATCCACCATGCGGGCATCTTCGTCCTTGGTCCACGGTCGCTTGGTTGAAGAGCTTCGGTTTTGCAGGCGGTGCCAGCGCATCTGGCAGTCCTTGGGGGTCTTCGTGGCAAACTTCTCTGCAATGCCGCGCCACTGTTTGCCACCGTGCTTGAACACGGCGTCTCGAAGTACCTGATCTTCATGCGCCGACCACGTCGGCTCTTCCATTTCGCTCTTGTCGGCAAACATGCGCTCTGGTGAGCAAAGTTCAAACTGCCGACGGGGGCTACCATCGTCGAAGTAGAGTGGGGGCAATCGACGTGCGACGGGCGTCGTGATGCACATAGAAGATGGCCCTGGGTGCCGTTCGGGACTCATTGGGACCGGGCGCGAGACGCGACGAGAGTTGCCGGGTCCCATTGTTGTGCCAACGTCGTGTTGGCAAAGTCGCACGGGTTGCTCCAAACGATCTCTGGACGTTGGGCGAGGGATGCGGCGGCACCCCAATTGCGGTGTGACAGCTTCCAATTCTGTCTCCTTCGACGTCGGTGCAACCAGTGTTGTTTTGTTTTCAATCGCTTGAAGCGAAATAGTTAACAAGTGCGATGTCACTGGTGGGACAAAGACGATTTGACTTGCCGCTGGAGATAGTAGGATGTGGTCTGGGACGAGACAGCCACCATCTCTGTCCCCACTAAACTTGCCTGGCAATGCTGAGGTTCGCGGCATGACACCTGCGCATCGATGAACACTAGTCGCAGTGTTCCTGGCGTAACCCAATGCATCAACTGCAGCACACCCGACGGCCATGATCCCCCAACGGCTCAGCTTGGGGGTGTGCCAAAAGATGAGGCTGCAACGGCGGCCGCAACGATGTGGACGTCTCGCGTACGTATGTTAAAACCCTTTTCTCTCCCCAAGCCCTGGCATCTTTCAAGCTGACTGTCTTTCCAATGCCACCAACCGTGGTACAGTGCGTATATTCACGCGCACTTTTATGGACAATGCACGTGAGCTACTATAAATAATTCCGCTAATGTCATGGGAGACGAACGGCGGGTTTCGATTGTCTCTCACCGTAAGTAGCCGCTCGCTTGGCAATGAAGAATGCAGCGTGCATAGGTGCGCGCGATGACTATGCATCGCCGAACAAGTGGAAGCTGCCGCGCCTACCGTCGACGGAGCTTCGATGCTTCAGCTGCGGCTTGGTGCATGGTCAACCGACCCTGTGCGACACCTACCGGTACTGCGCCGGCTGCGGCAAAGTGATGCGAGAGTCGACTGACTTGCCCGTGCCGCCCACAGCAGATCTCGATCGCCTTCACATCCTAGCAGCCTCCTTTGGCCACCCGATTGACCCAAAGCTTGCCGTCGACATCACGGATGAAGTACGCGCGCGCGTCGAGGTGACCGGTATGTCGTCGCGGCTGTTGCTGTCCGAAGACGTATCTTCTTGGCTACGAGGCCACGTGCCATCCTTGGGCGTGCTCAAGGTAGCGACTCATGCTGGGCCTTGGGCTTGTCTGAACATGCCAAGCACAGGTGGTGATCATTCGCTATGCCGTGCCCAACTTCAACCCCGACCTCACCCGGCGAGGCGAAATCGTTGTGCGGGAAGTGACTGCGGGGCGACTCGCAACGGCCATCCACCTGACCTTCACGCCCGACCGGCTGCCCAAGCTCTGGGTGCTCTCGGGGCGGTTCGGCCACCGCGTTTCGACCACAAGGGTTGGGCTCTGCCACGCTCCCACGTTACGCAATACGCTAGGGCCTGGTGTTCGATGTGACGGAGCGGCTGACAGCGTGGATCGATTTGCATGGACGCGGGTGCTACCTTTGCTGGCCGTCCGCGAACGCACTAACTGACTGGCTTGGAGATCCCTGCCCTGGTCTTAGTAAAGTACTGCTTTGTCCACAATCACATGTGACGATGATTTACAGGCGCTCATGGTCGAGTATGAGATCATGGGGCGGTCAGGCCAGGCGCGGCAATACGAGGTCGATGGCCATCTCAAGCAAGACATTGTGATCCAACACCTCCCAATCGTGGCGCCAGCAATCCTAATAGAGCTGGCGGAGTATGGGTGGTCGGCCAAAGATTTGCAGCGCAAAGTCGTCGACCTCACGGCCCAGATCGCTCTCGGCACCTCGGGCCTCGACCCCGAGCTTGCCCAGTTCACTGCGCTCGGAAATGACGCACGCAAGGATGTGACGACGCCGCTACAAGAGCGCATTGATCGCGACGGCGGGCGGCGACTTGAGTTGCGCCACAGCACCAACCTTAATCAGCTCGGCGGGGATCCGTGCCCAGGGCTCTGCAAGCGCCTCCTCATTGACTACCACTACCTCGGCTTTGGTGCGCGCAACTGCAATCCAACCATTCACACCGAGTAGGAGACAGCGGTAACGACAACGAGGTGCTCAAGGGCGGAAGTCTGCGCAACTTCGCGTTGCGACGCGGTGGAAAGCTTCGGCTGCATGTGAGCGCCGAGGGATTTCTGTCAGAGCCGATTCGCTTGGAGCCAACCCAAGTCTTTCCATCGCTGCAGATCGTCCGGGCCTTCTTTGGCCACCCCACAAACGCGCTCAAGACCTACGACGTCACCGATTTGCTCGCTGCGAAAGGTACCTCGCCGCACAGACCTGGAAAATACCTTAGCGCAAGGCGGGGGGGGCAGGCCGCTGGTTGTGCCTCGAACACTCGACCTGTGCGCCGAGTTTGGGGACCCGTGTCGTGGCATTCGCAAAGCCCTAACCATCAACTACAAGGTACCGGACCTTGTCAGCGCCATGAGATGACACACGTTGCAGGTGCTGGGTATGGCTGGGCGGCTGGTTGTGCCCGTGGACGACGACAACCACCTTGCCGCGACGCTAATACTCGGGTACCCGCCCGAGACGAAGGACTTCGGCGTGGCGGGGAAAGTGAGTTGGGCCGAGCGCGTCGCGCTGACGGCTGTGCGGACAACCAAACAGACGGCGCGCGATCGCATGCAAAGCAGCGCGAGCCTGCGCATGTGGTCCAATGAGCAGTCATAATGGAAGAAGTTGTACTGACTCGAACAGAGAATCTGTACTAGATATGACTCTGAACAAGCAGGAGTCTAGGAGGGCTACGTTGAACACTCAGACTCTCTCAAGTAGCTAGTGGCTGTACAGCACATGATAACGCTTAGAGCATGGGAGCGCGCTGGCGGACACCGCGTTTCTCAAGCTTGGCTTGGCGCTTGGACACCGTGGCCTCCTTGACGCTATCGTCCTACACCGAAGAAAACAGTCGGAATTTGCATTGCTCAGACGAGCTACCGAGGCACCGAAGCCTTGGGGAAAAGCAAAACCCCAAAGCATGCGGCCACCGTAATAGATAACATAGCCCGGAATCTAGTAGATCACGATGAGATCGGCAATTTCGAATGGGTATTAAGCAACGTACGACAAGGTAAATGTACCAGAAGTAGTCCGTGAACATGCTGCCGATTTGGACGCCGAGGGTGATTAAGAGAACGTCCATAGCATATCTGTGTATCGACTCAGTGAGGAGGCAGATTTGAGAGGCTTTGGGATACTCGTTGTTAGTGCCCTGGAGCGCCGAGCCGACGGCCATGGTGTAGCTCATGTACGTCATGGTAAGCAGCAGGCCATAGCCCCACATGTGCCAGTTGGAGAACGAGCTATAGTGCCAAACGATGCGGTACAGGATGTACACAACCTATGACACCGTAAGCGTCGAGGCAACCGCCGCGACGTACGTTTATGGGCACGATCGAGTTGTGGAGGCGCGTACTGAGGCTTTGGCCTGCCTTCTGCGCTTTCTTCGCCGCCTGTCCTGCCTACGGAGCCCGTCAACTCCGCGACGTCGCCGCCTCACACCATTGAATTCTGCGTCGAGTAAATGGGCGCCGGGTCGATCCCCGCTGTGCCACTCAAAAATTGAACTCAATTTCAGCATTTTGAGTTTGAGTCTGTAACTGAAATTGCACAGCGAACCAAAGGCGGCGTTTTGGAAAGCAACCCGAAGCATCGTATCGGCAAGATGATGTTCCGGTCGATGACGACGAGCGCAGCTGCAAGCACTAATCGGACGCTGCTCATTAACATCGCCATGAAGGGGTACCTGATGGAGAAGGCGCTCAAGCAGGGCCTCTCAAAGGCCGAGGCTCGAGCGTTCGTTGAGCAGCGCCTCGCAGAAAGCCAGCTGAGCACATCACGCAGCTTTCGCGAGGTAGTGGGGAACGCCGTGGACGCTCGCGACTTTGGTGAGGACGGCCGCATGGATGACATGGGCGAGGCTAGCGTTGCCAACATCGCCGATGGCGTTGGCCAAATGGATGACGGCGTGACTTCGGCCCCCGACATTGTGGTGGCTGCTGCCAATGCTGGGACAGAGGAAGCTACTACCGCGGTGCCCATGGAAGACATTAATACGAGGCTATTTGCTTCGCGTGCATCGATTATGGAGGCGCTTCCGCCGGCGCAGCTAGCCCCCCAGATGGATATTACCGATTCTGACTTGACGACCCGTATGAGCTCGTTTGCAAGCATGACGACCAAGGACCTGCGCAAGTTTGTCCGTGAGACGTCGGGTCAGGCAGAAACCCATGCAATCATGACGCCGTCCGAGGAGGCAGCGCACTCCGCCTTGCTCAAGAAGCAATCTATGCACAAGGCGTCGCGCGAGGTCCAGGACATGGTACGTTTCTCCAAACGCCACCGATACCTCACGCCAGCCAGGTCAACTACGTGATTTTCCTTGTACTTTTCTTGGTCGTGACCATGCACGGGCGACACGACGACACGCCGTTCAAGGCTTCGTTCAACTTTATGAGCCAGCTCCAGACCAAACCATTCCCGTCGCGCATTGCTCACGTGCCCAAGATCCTCAAGGACGTTGTAAACGTCAATGAGGTCTACGACTATTTCGGTGCACTCCACACTCGGGCCGTGGACCTCATTCAACGGTAGAGGGCGTCTTGTACGACGCCTTGTACGCGGGAATGTCGTTTGATGGCGATGCTTCGCCGCCTCCCGGACGCACATACAACCCCAAGGGCGTTCTCGGGACCTACGGGCAAATCTGGGGGCCCATTCGCATTGGCCAGGTAGAGGAAACGTGGACGATCGTGAACGTGATGATCGTCTCGTAGCTGCGCGTGGACGGGAGGCCATGTGAGGGTGCGCTCGCCTCGCTGCTGCATCTCGAAACAACCATGTGCTATCCCGCCTTCTCAAAGAGCACCATGTCAACCCATGCATTCGGCCATGGCCATGACCACGCCTTCACGTCCGAAACGCCGCCGGACGCGAGCGTTTGGTACATGTCGCAATCGGAGCGCTGGTACCCAGGGCCCAACTTCAACGTGTATTTGAGTCCTACGGAGCCGGCGTCGTGCGACCCAGCAACTCGCACGGGTCATTGCGAAGCCTACGAAACGATCGAAGAGCTCCGGACTTTAAAGTGCTGTCGTTGCCACCAGTAGCGGGTACCGAGCGCTTGCTAGGTACATCGACATGGCCACACGAGCAATATTTGTTGACATGACGCTGTACAATGCCAACTTTAACCAAGTGTCGACTGTGCGCCTGCTTTTTGAGCAAACGGGAGCAGGCGGTGTCGGTGCCCAAAGCGAGTTCATCACGTATCGCCTGTACAACTACATAACAGCCTCGGACTACATTCGGCTCGCGTGTCAATTGCTCATTTTAATGATCGTCACGTATGAGCTGAGCAAGGAAGTATATCGATGCCCTCAACACGACTCGCAGTCACCCTGTTTAGATGCGACTGGCGCACTCGACTGGTCTCGTGTACTGGAAGTCAACCACCAACTGGATTTTCTGTCTCAACTTCGTGCTGTTTTACGTCGTCGCACTCCTCCGAGTCCTCTCGTACGCAACGCTTCCCAGCATCGACACGTACGGCGGTGAGCATTTCGTTAATTTCAGGTACATCGTGGGCACTTGCGGTAGCCTTTTACGATGCTAGAACCTCCGTCATGTACTTTGCCTACGCCGAGTACGTCAACAGCGTCATTTGCTTGCTTTCGTGGATGAAGCTGTTTCACTTTTTGACTTGTACGCGAGTGCTGAGCGAAGGTTCACACCTGGCGGCATTAGTTATCCATGTGTTCAACCAGCTCATCAAGACAATTGCTAAGGGCGCCAAGGAGCTCTCAGGGCTGCTCGTCATCTTTGTGCTCGTTCTCGTCGGCTCGGCGATGGCCTTTCACATGGTACGACCCCGTTAACACGAGCGAAGACGTTAAAACTCCGCAGACCTTTGGGATGCGGCTCGAAAACTTTCAAACAATGTCCAAGTCCTTGTACAAACCTTCGGGCGATCGGCGGTCGATGTTTGCTCTAGTTTGACGCTCCTACGCATCGTTATGAACAAGCTCGAGTTTCAAGAGCTCATCGACACCAACCGCATTCTGGGGCCGCTGTTTTTCGCTCTCTTTTGCATCATCATGATCTTTGTCATTCTCGTACGACCACCGGTTTCAGTGTGGACACATTGTCCTTGGTAGAACATGTTCATCGTCATTATTACCGATGGTACACCATTCGGTGCGGCTCAACTCACGATTGCACAGCCTACATTGAGACCCAGGACGAACTCGAGCTCATGGCCCAGGTTGAGCTCAACACCATGTCCAAGGAGATCGTGCAGCATGTGCTTTACGTTGGTCTCAACTGAAAACACCAGCTTACTGCGCCTAGAATCTCGTGTTCCGCATCCCGTTTGTGGGGCCGCGGTATCTCAAGCCCATGTACGAGGCGGCGGTGAAGCGGACGAAAGAGATGGTCGAAACGATGCAACACCGCACGCTGGGCTCGGTGGGCGACGCTTCCCATGCAGCCTCCCACCGTTGCCTAGGTGAGCTTTCCGACCAGCCGAAACGTCCTGCCTGCGGACTCGACACCCGTTGAGCCAATGGCTTCCGTCGCGACGCCCACCAAAGAGTTCGTAGCGCCAACAATGTCCGAGGAAACGGAACCTTCCACGGCTGGGGTGCCTGCTGTCTCTCATACTGCGGAAGCGATCGCTGTGCCAAAGCCGACGGTGGTGCCGATGGCCGACGTAGGCCACCGCGTAGGTCTCGTGAGTCCACAGCGCCGTCACCCAGCGCATAGGCACCCGCAACATTGCCTCCGATCCGAGCCATCGGCGCGGTACGCGATTCCTGTCCTCATGCCTACCTTGATGAGCGACTAGTACCCCAAAATCCCGAGCGTCACCGCGCTTTGCAGCGTGCGTGAGAGCTCGTGCGAAGTCGAGCACGCATACACATCGTCCGTGCACTGGGCTCGTCAGCAATTAGATTTGCTGAAGGACGCCAGCGTGGCTGACATTCAGCGCTTCAAGATGCACATTGAACGTTATAAAGAGCGGTGTAGCTCGGCCATGGCCAGCTAAGAGTAACTTTCGATGGCAAACTTTGTAAACTCATGGGCATCGTGCTCCCACGCGGCGATCGCTTCCGCGGACTTTCGCTTGATCTCGGGCACAAACAAGTGCTGCAGGCTCTCCAAGTCAGTCACGAGGTCGCTGCACGCAGCGAGTAGATCTACTTGCGCCGGCCCGTCGTCTGCCTTCGTTACCTATTGAGTTGCATCGTCACCAGCGCTCTCTGGGAAGTATACCTCATCAATAGGCTCGGTTTGTAGCAGACCCAGATCTACCTACGTCAGGATGCAATGATCAACAGACAGGTCAAAGCTCATTGTACGTTGGAATTGCAGCTGCGAGGAATAGCCGATCCCGATCGTCTCTACGCAAAGTTAACTTATGCGATCGCATTAAAACGTACCCAAGGCACTTTGGTGTCGCTACTGAGACGCTACGAAGCCATTGATAGCACAAAGCTTCGTCACACATCCAAACCTCAACAATGGCCGCTGACGCGTACTTGGATCGCTGGTAGATGGGTTTGAGAATGCGCGGGCCGATGAACGGCAACTTAAAGAGCACGTTCTACACAATGGCGGTGGGCATCGTTGGCTTTGAGTGCCTACGTGCACAATGTGGCGGACAATCTCTTCCGAGAGCTTGTCGAGCTTCATGTCCTGCTTCGCTTTCATTTCTTTCTTCGTCTCCGTGTAGGCTAGACGCCCTTGACACCGCGAGCCGCGCAACGGCACGTACAATCCGACACAATCACAATGAATATGTTCTACGGCCCAGCGTCAAGGTCGTGCGGTGTGGTGCCGCGTACCAAAATGACAAACATCATCATGAAGAGGAAGATCATGAAAAAGAACGGACCCACGAAGCGGTTGGCGACGCTCAGCTCCTTGAGGACGATGTCCCCCGTGACGATGTGCAAGAGCGTATAGCTAGACGCCACGTGAACCGAGCAAGCCGGCTGCGGACACGCACAAGCTGGCGGTGATCGAATGGTAGGTGTACACAAGATTGCCAAAGCCCTAACCACCGTCAAACCCCCCGCAACCCCACAGAACGTACCAAGGTGAAGGCAAGCGCCGCACCGAGCAAACACATGAAGAAGACAACGAGGAGCTCGACGACCTGCTTCGCGGACCGCTGCACCGTATTCGTGAGCTGGCCGAACATTGGGATGACTAGAATGCGTTCCTAGTCTCCCACGATACGCCAGGCGTACAAGATAAGAACTTGAAGAGCTTGAGCCACGAGAGCATGCAGCAAAAGCTGTGGCAGTTGAGGGCGAGGCCGTAGTACGTACAAGCCGTCCTAACCCGAGGTCTCAGTGGCCAACGCGCACTGTCAGCGGCTACCGGAAGTTGACGAACGTGTTGGGAGGTATGCTCGACGGCAGCGCCAGCGCACTCAGAATGTGTAGCCCCAGCACCACGAAAAATGCAACGTAGTTGCTTAGCTGCAGCAGGTTTGAAGGCCGTCGGAGAAACTGGGCTTTGTTGGGCTGCACGCTAACTTCCCAGTAGAGCTGATAGATGGCCACGAAGAGCAGGAGAATGCTCAGCCCCGACTGCACGCTGTCAGCCACAGTCGACGAGGCGTAGACTCGGTACGTAAGGAACTCCGCCTGCGGCGCGAGCCCCCCGCCTACGCACCGCATTGAGCTCGGCCATTGTAGTGTCGATGGACCTTGAAAGTGTTCGAGAAAGAGGCGCACGGTCGTAACGTGATCAATGTGCATGTCGTAAAGCGCCATGTCGATGAAGATAGCGCGAGTCGCCCGGTCGAAGAACCTACGCTAATGCGTTCACCCGCTAAGGACCAATTGACCGCGTACTTGTGCGTTCGCAATGATTCGAGGCGCTCGTGCACCTCGCAGTGCGTCCGCGTTTCGAATTCACAGTGGACGGACTCTTGGCCAGGCAAGAACTCGGCAAAGAGCGGCGACGGAAACGAGTTGTACGACAGCGAGTAGAAGAGCGGCTCGGTTGATCGCTGTGCGAGCGCCGAGTAGTTGGCGCCCAAGCCAAAGGTCTCGCTGCTCTCGGTGTCTGCCGAGTAGTCGCCGTAACAAACAGGCGGCTCATTGTACAGCGTTGAGAGCTGCGCCATCGACCCCGGACAGCTTGTGCCTTGGACCCGCACCTGCCCGATGCGCACGAGGCCAATGATCTTGCTGGCGCCTGCAATTGTGTCCCGCCCCGGCAGTGTCGGGCCCTCGGGAAACGTCGAGTCGGCGTCGAACGAGTCGCTGCCATACACGACCTCGTAAAACGGACCCGCTACTCGACGGTGAAACATGATACCGCCCGTGACGGCCTACTGAGGAACTGGTGCAGTTCATTGATGGTCTGGATGTCCTTGAAGCGCTTGAGCACTTGCGTGTCTTCCCAGAGGTACTCCTTGTCGCGCAGCTGCGTGTTGAGCATCTCCGTGACCCGGAACGGCAGGTCGCCGTCGGCGTGCGAGCCCACACCGACGGTCACGACGAGAAAAAGCAGCAAAAACACGAGGTACCGCACCTGGACGCAGGTCGGCCCTGTGCGACAACGAGGCTTCGTACCATGTCGGCGACCTCCCGCGCCGCGGATGGCGCCTCCGTGGCAACGTCCTTGAGGATCTCGCTGCGCGCCGTGTCCGAGACGACCACCGGCATTGGAAACGCTCACTGGAGGGTTACACCGGGCAGTTGCCGCCTGTTTCCCTGCCGGCCTCCCACCGTTCTTTCTGCGATGCACAAGCAGACACTCTAGCACAATCGTGTATTACGTATTTGGCGCAGCGATCTGGGCTTTGGACGCGGCCCACCTTCGGTCAAAGTCACTTTGACGCTGGTGCCGGAGGTCTAGCACCGCTTCAAAGCGGGCGGCGGGCTGTTTCCGGTCAGTGAGTGCCAGTCGTAGCCGCTTCATCGTGGCGCTGTGGGTGTTTTGGCTGAGCACATGGTACTTGGTGCAATCGTTGAGGGAGCGCCTGTCGTGTATCTGGCCGAGACGCGTCGACCGGCGGTCGTAGGCGCGCTGCAAGGCGGTGCCGACAACGGGCAGGCGGAACACGATATGCTAAGCGGCCGTCATGAGCCAGCGCCACGAGGTCCGAGCACCCACGTGGAGCACATGGGTATAGATTTCCTTGGAGAGCGTGTCGACGTCCAGCTCTTTAAGGAGCTGGAGCTCACCCTTGGTCTCGATGAACGCTACGCTGATTCAGTTGCGGCGGATCGAACGCCACGCACCGTCGGATACGACGACGATGAACATGTTCTACACTGGCATCAGCGCCGCGTGTAGCAGCAGCGTATGGTACCAGGATCACAAAGAACATAAAGGTCACAAAGAGCACAAAAAAGATAGGACCAAGGATGCGGTTGGACGACTGCAGCTCGAGCAGATCGAGTTCGCCTTGGAGAATGCACAGCAGGCCGATGCTACGCCCGAATGAGTACGGAAGCGGACCACGAGAAAGCGTACAAGCTCGACCAAAGCGAGTAATACGTCTGTAGATCGACGCCAAACGCCTGGAGCATCGCGTCAGCACACTCCGAGGGTTCATCGGACCATGGTGAATGACAGCGCCGAGCCCACGAGCGCAATGAAGAAGATAAGAATGAGACTCGACACCTTGCTCGCCGCCTTGGTGACTGTCTTGGTGAGCGGCGCAAACATGGGCATAACTAGCCGCGAGGTCAGCTCGGCCGTCGGTCGTCGGCAGGAGGACAGGCGTACACGCAAGGAACTTGAAGAGCTTGAGCCACGAGAGAAAGCACGTAAAACTCGTGGCTATATCGGCCAGCATGTAGTAGGACGCGGACGCGCTACGAGGCGATGACGTTCGGCCGCAAGCGGGCGCAAACCGAAAGTTTATAAATGCCATCGGTGTCATCGTGGCCGCTGACACCGTGGGCAGGTGGGCGTAGCAAAGAAAGCGCAGCACGGCGCAGACGATAAATAGAAGTAGGCTGAAGCAGTGCGCGACGTTGGCCGTCATGCGCCAGTAGGCCCGACGCACTCGGCGAAACAACCGCAGCTCGTCGTAGAGCTGGTAGAACACCTGCAGTAGCACGAGTACTTCGAGCGCAAGGCGGACGTTGTCGGCCGCCGTCTCGTTGCGATAGAGGCGATAGGACCAGCAGTCGGCTTGCGTGGAAAGACCTCCGCTCATGGTGTGCTCGGCTACAAGGCGCACAACCGACTGCTGGTCCGTGTTGGCGTTGTACAGTGTAAAGTCGATGAATACGGCGCGCGTCGCTTTGTCAAAGAACCTATGGTCGTGCCGTTGTACGCTCTCCGTAGACGCCAGCGTACTTGGTGGTTTCGAGGGCCGTGAGCTGCTCGTATACCGTGCAGTTGGCGAAGGTCTCTGCGTCGCAATGGGGGTTGTCCTCGACGCTTGGGATGTAGACGGCAAATCGCGGACTTGGGTACTGCCGGCCGGTGCGCGATACGTACGCAGGCTCGTCCGGGGCGGGCGGGACGGGCAGATAGGTCACACCATGGCCAAAGGGCAATGTGCTCTCGGCCGCCGCGCTGTACTCTGGAAAGCACGTGGCCGTTGCGTTGGGGCTCAAAATGCCAGCAAGCGTGCCGGTGCACGGGTAGCCGTCGACGCGGAGCTGGCCGATGCGAATGCTGCCCACGATGCGCTCAACGCCGGCTACGTACCCTCGACCAGCGTAGAGTGGCCCGCTAGGCCATCTCAGGTCAGCGTCGTACGACTGACCCATGTAAACAGAGGTGTAGAACGGACCCACTGGGTTCGATTAGCTACGATGCTTGGGCGTGCGGACGTACCGAGGTACTGGTAGAGTTCCTCGACACTCGCCACTTCGACAAAAGTCTTGCGGACGGACGTCTGCGAGTGCAAAAAGGGCTTGTCCCGCAGTTCGGCCATGAGGATCGCGCGGCTCTTGTACGACGAGTTGTTTCGGCCCTCGAGAGTCGCCACGAGAAAAAGCACAAGGAACACGGCGTAGTTGACCTAGGATCAGCCGTGATCGCTGCGTGTGGTAGAGGGGGTACCATCTCGAGGATCTCCTTGGAGGCCGACCGCTGTTTCCGATCCGTCTCGCTCTGGCGCATGAGCTTCTTGAGCTGCAGCGAGGCCATGTCCACGGCCGCCGCTTCGGGGCTCATCGTCCTGGTCTCAAGCAAACTGGACAGGCTAACTTTAGATAAAACTGGCAGCACGAAACTGGTAGGTTGCACTGTTTGCTGTCTGACAATGAAGTCTGCTCGGTGTTCAAGTGACAAGAACTTATCCACCAGTCTCCTCGACAGCAATGCTCGCACCTCCCACTCAGGTTACCTGGCGAGTCTGTCAACATGTAGCGGGCGTCTACTCGTAGCCTGCGTAGTCAATACGACAGAGGCTAGAGCGACGATCATGGGGGTATCGTCACAAGAGCTTCTGTCGTGTGAACCGCCGCGCCGCCACTAGGCGCCAAACTGATGTGTTTACTACTAACGCGGACTATAGCGGCGATAGTTGTCAAGGCGATCTCGTTTGCACGGAGTACGCGAGCACAGCGGTGACGATGCCGTTGCATGCAACGTCAAGCCGGGCGAACATGAAACAGCCCGTGACACGAGCACTGTATCGCGTGGTGGCATAGCCGTTGGACAAATGAGGCACTGCGTAGCGCCGCAGCACCTGTGCCAACCCCTGGTGAGCGGCCAGCGGCCGCTTCAGCGAGGTGGCCTGGCACCTGCCCAAGATCGCGACGTGGAAATCGTTCGAATTCCACGGCATCGCCCAATGGCATTGCGCTATCGTATTCATTTCGACCAATCCGATGGCCCCATTTAGGGACATTGGGTTAAAGTATGCTTTCCGGATACGACCGGCTTGTGTGGCGTGCCAGCCACTGACTGCGGCCATTCCACTTTTCGCTTTCCGACATGTTGCGCAAGGTTACGTTCGAGCTCGGCCGGTGCGTCCGCGAAACGGGCCAGGCGATGGACCGCCTTGGCCTGCGTGTGCTCGGCAGCAACGAGGCCCGCGAGAAGTGTACGGAGTCGCTGCGGGCGAAACAATGGAAGCTGATGCCAATGTTTAGTTTCGCGCCACCGCCAGATCATGAACCTGTACGACAAGGTGCCGAACGTGGCCTTCGACTCGTGGGTTGCGCCCAGCGCTTCGGTCATTGGTGACGTCGAGATCTGCAACGATGCGTCCGTGTGGTACGGCGTCGTCATCCGCGGCGACCTTAACAAGGTCTCGATTGGCAACCGCACCAACATCCAGGACCGTACCGTGATCCACACGTCGAGCACCACGACCCCCGGCCTTGCCCCTGGTGCCTCCATTGGCAACGACGTCACTGTTGGCCATGGCTGCATCTTGTACTCGTGCACGATCGAGAACAACTGCCTTATTGGCATGGGCTCTATTGTTCTCGATGGTGCCTTGGTCGAGTCGAACTCGATCCTTGCCGCTGGCACTGTTGTTCCTCCTGGCCGCCGCATCCCGTCGGGCCAGGTACGAACTTGACGATGCTTTAAAATGGTGATCTCACGCTGTGCCACGTAGCTCTGGGCTGGCTCGCCCGCCCAGTACGTTCGTGACGTGACGGAAGATGAAATCGCCGACTTGACCAAGCAGGCCGCCGAGTACAAGAACTTGGCCGCAACTCACAGCGACGAATTCCTTCCCTATGGCACGGCGTACTTGGACGCCGAGCGCATCAAGGCGCAAGGTGGCCAGTTGTAAAGTCCCCTCCCTTACTAGTATGACGTAACCACTATACACTTGGGCTCCTGCGTTTACAGTATTGCCGAGCGATGACCATTGGGATTCAATTGTCCTGCCAGGAGCTACAAGTCGTGCTTGACGCGCGTGTTCCGGCCACCCTTGTCTTTGCGAGCGCGCTTCTTGAAGGCCACCGGTGCCGTCGGCTCGACATCATCATCGCTCGGCGGGCGCACTTCGTCGTCCAGCGCGATACCCTTGTAGCTGCCGCCCCATGGGTTGAAGGCGCCAAGGGCGTTGTCAGCGTGCAGCGACTCTTCCATGATCATCTCATTGTCGCGTTCGATTTGAATTTCCTTTTTCTTGGCCTCGAACGCCGCGATTTCAGCGTCGCGCGCTCGCGCTTCGGCTTCGTCATCGACAATGCGAACGGACACCGTGGACCACTCGCCGTAGCCAGGCGTCTGTGCCGCCAGGTAGGCTGCCGACCGGCCGCTGTAGAGCGCATCGATGAAGCCATCGGCACCGACCTGCTCGTCCGTCGTCACTTCCGACGGCAACGTGAGCGGCAGTCGTAGTTGGTCGCTGGCTACGGTCGCCGTCGCTGCCGGCGCTGCCTTGTCGTCCGTGGCTCGGTACGATACGTCGTAGCTCTTAACAGTGCGCGTCGTGTTCGGCACGGGATTCGAAATCACGTTGGTGATCGTTGCGGGTCGCCAGTCCTCAAGCGCTTCAATCCACACCTCGCAAGCCTTCTTGGGCACGAGCTTGATCTACGGATGTCACGTGTGAGGATCGAAAGGCTGGTGGTGGCGGCGCTGACCTCGTGGAACTGGCCTTCGAGGTACACGATGCCTCGCACCGTGTAGAACCCTTTGCTCTTCTCGATGGGGGCGGGGGCGGGAGGCGGCGTTGGCTTGGCCTTGCGCTTTGGAGCTGGTGGTGGGACCTGAGGAAGCGGAGCGATGACGGGAGCGTACTGCTGCTGCACGACAGCCGCCATCCGCGGCGGCGGAGGAGGAGCCATGACGCGCGGAGGTGGGGGTGGGGCCATGGCTTTTGCAGCGATTTGCGCTACCTGCCGGGGTAACGGCCCCACCGCAGGTACATCAATTGGCGCGTTGGCTTCTTTCTGTTTGCCCGACATGTCCCGTGCATGGCGTGCGCGAGCATCCTACGCAGGAAAACGCTGACCATTGATGCCATAGGTAGAGGCAAAGGGTCACATACGCGCTCGACTTGCTGCAGCTCCCGCTGCATGTTGGCTTCCTCGCGCTCGGCGTGCTCACGGTCCCGAGTGCGGATCCTGTATTGCGCCTGCGTCCGGTCACGGTGGCGCTGGCTGGCCTCATGGTTGCGGATGCTCTAGTGATGTATAGATGGGCCTTGGAGCTCAGGGCTGCATACGTACGATGCGGTCGCCCGGGATCCAGATATTGCAGTACGTGCAGTGGTGCTTGTCCCGCGCCTCAGCCATCGGCAACAATTGAATATGACCTGTGACATTTCATATTCAAATATTAAATATATTTATAAAGTTATGCAGGATCGAGTATCTTATCCATTTGAGCAATATTGGGGAAAAGGCGCCCACTTGGGCAATATTGGGGAAAAGTGACATGCCGGATAAATATGATCCTTCGACAGGATTGGCAAAAAATAGAATATTATTTGGCCAATTGGTGAGAAGAAAGTGCATCAACTTAACTCTATGTTCAAACGAGTCATCCACTGCTGCATTTGCAAGGAGCTCCAGTTGCATTGGTGATCTGTGTAACCTCAGCGGTGTCGACCATCGACGAGAGCAGCGACCGCTGTACTGGCATCGATATATTGATTTGAGAGTGGTAGAAAAAAACAATATTAATGCAGTAAGATTCGAATGGCGCCTTGGTGGGGATTTTGCGATGATCGCGACGACCACGTGATGGCGTGATTCCCCGAAAAGAGATGGAAGGCCATCAAATACTGGGAATCATATTGTCTTCATTCTCGCCGCCCTAGGGGCCGGTCATGACATTCACCTAGGCCACATGCCTTGGAAGTGTGCCTCGGGCCGACTCGGTTCATAAGTCGAACTGGGTATCGAGTTGCAGCACCTTGCTTATCTCAAATGGATCAAATAACAGCTATCCCTTCGAAGAGGGCTTCTTGTTCTAATATTTTGCAAATGGGATCTCATTTGGCAACTATTGCCTGACTGTCCGCCAAACCTCTTAAGTAATATATCTATTTAGTTATTTAAGAAAGTGGTTCGTGTGCCAACAAATATCGTTGAAATTGAGGCCGCTGGCAACGAAAGCACTTGTGTGGCGCAGGGCACTGCGCATCACAAGACGTTGCCCAAGGTCCCACAAAGCTGCATACAGACAGCATGATGGGTTTGCATGTCTAGATGTACTGCATGTTGTGCGGCTTGGTAGGAGTCCTGGTGGCCACAGGCTCCACTGCCTAGTCGCTCCAACTAGCGGATCACTCCAACTGGCAGATCGCCCCTTAGTAGACAGCACAAACCCAATATCACTGCGCAATTGTCTTGGAGCAGCGGCCTCCCATTCTTTGCGTTTGGGTCTTAGCGGGACCAGCTACGAAGATATCTTTAGCGTGCTGCAGCCCGCCTGCAAGATACCTAAGAAGAAAGACTTGGTGCCTGAAGTATGACACGCGCTGACAACAGCGATCGAGGACGGCGTCGTAGCGATGCTGAGCGCGCCGCGGAAAGCGGTGGTGTTGTCCTCGTCACCCAACTTGCACATCCCAAGTTCACCAGCATCGGCCGCAAGGCTGTGGTGGCTTGGAAGCGCAAGCGGGAGCAATACCTCATCGATATGCGAGAGCAGTGCCGTCGCCAAGACAAGGATTTCGCGGCGATGTGCGTGCCAGTGAAGAGTTCGTTCTACCCGGATGGGTTCTTGGAGAACTGCCTAGGCAGTTGGGATCTTTTACCGGAGTACACGGTCGCCACGGTCACGGACGACATCTTGATGCGCAAGATCAACAAAATCGCGAGCAAGGTCGAGGACGCTGATTGCCCCGACTACGACTTGCCGTTTGCGCATCTCAAGCTGGACCAGAACAACCGAGACGTCTCGGACCGAGTAGGCAAGTTCATCTTTGCAGCGCGCCGAGCCATGGAGGAGCACGGACTGACTGCGCTTCTCGACAACAACAAGAAGAAGGCTAAAATTTTCAAGGCGATCGTCGCCAAGATCACTTCCGAGCTGGTGCGCAAGAAAGTCCAGCGCAAGCTCGAAAAACGAGCTTGATAATCCCGACAGAAGTGCGTTCAACATCTGGTCGCTGCTCAAGATTATCAAGAAGGTCATCAAAACGCAGGAGAAGGCTCTTGAGCTCAACGACTTCGTCGTGGCGGCGGTTAACGCGGCGGAGCAGAACAAGAAGCGGGAGCGTTGCGATGACCACGAGCCGGAGCGCAAAAAGCCGCAGTTGAGCAAAGAGCTCCAGGATGGACATCACTCCAAGTTTAAGAAGAAATGCCACGAGAGCAAGGCTACCAAGTCCACGGTCGCGGTGGGTGGCGTGAAACATCACGAACAGCCCAAAGGATGCTGGCACTGTGGCAAGGAGAGTCATATGCTTAAGGAGTGCAAGATAGCGACCAAGGAGCAGAAGGAGGCGGCCGTGAAGAAGCATTACAAGGGCCGTTTTCGGGACAAGAAGAAGCGCATGGCGTGGCACTCCAATGTGCCGGAAGCAGGCTCGTTGTTACAGGCGGTGAAGCTTCAGTCGCAGGACCGCAAGGGCTATTTGCTTCACACGATCAGCGACGAGCTCAGCGTGCCCTACGTCCCAGACAGCAGCAGCACGCTCAGCATCATCCCGAAGAGCATGGTCGACAAGCTGTGCAGCATGCAGGAGGGCATCAGCGTCATAGACCTGGAGCAGCCCAAGCTGGGTTTTGGTGTCGGCAAGACGCCAGTGACATTGACGCAGATGGTACAGCTGCGCCTCCAGTTGCATACTACTGCGGGGACTGTGAACGTGCCTGGTCTTCAGCCTTGCTACATTGTCTTGAGTGGGGACGAGTTCATCCTCTCCACCGACGTCCTCAAGCTACTGGGCATCAACATCGATCGCCTACTAGAAAACCAGCCATAACTTGACAAGTACTCGGACGCCTTAACATCAAGCTCCATCGTGCTCCGAAGTTTCCCCCAATACATTTATGACACATAAAGTGCCACAATGAGCAACGTACATACAATGTGCACTTTCGTTTGGACTCTTAACATTGACACTGGGTTTGCTCTTTGGTTTGTTAGCAATGGGGGTTTCTCAAGTACAATCGCACCAAAAGCTCCATGAATCGTGGGAGGAACCAACTCCTCGATGCGCTTGCCTGCTTGAGTTCGTCGTGGTGGTATTAATACCCTTGGCCTTGTCCCTGGGTCCAGGTCAACTCTCATGCAGGCAATGGCGCGTAAACACATACTACGTAGCATTCTGGCTTTCTGTCCTGCTCTCTGCACCCGTGGCCACCTGTGCCAATCGGCTGGGCATCTGCTGTGCTGCTGGGTTGACCAGCTGCACCATTTTTCTGGAAGTTAGTGAATTGGGGCTCCATTGACATACAAATCTCCAGTACAACTGATGGAATACTGGATCCAAGCATAAAAATTGAGCGCTCGTAACGTGGTGGTAAGGCATCGTTCCCATAACAGAAGTCTCCATCATGGATACAAGTGACCATGGAGATGTTTCAGCGACGCGACTCGAACGAAAGCGTATTCGGGACCGCCGGGCAAAGCAAGCCGCCCGCCGCCGCTTTCTCGATGAGTACAGCGTTCTCCAGGACACTATCAGCAGCATGACAACGACGTTGGAAACGATGACTGCCACGCGCAAGGTAGCCTTCGGGAGCCATTGCATCTTGGGGTGGCGCGACGTCGCGCGTTCTCTCGCCGCCTCCAAGGATGAGAGCCTTGTCACGAGGCGTAGTCTTCAGCGCCGCCTCGCCCAAAACACGCGCCTCATTCAAAGTCTTTACACGTGGGTGGCTTCTATGGCGCCCCAACATGTAAGCAGTTCACTCGACAAATGACAAAACTAATCTCGCTTTCCATCGTAGGCGATTGCAACGCCAGAGTATGCTTGGAAAGATGTGCACTTGTCTGCCGACACCGATTTGCGCGCCATTGGACTCAACTGGATCGCCCAGCAAATGCTGCATGCGACGTCATTGCAGGTGCCGAACGCAGTGTTTCCGACAGCTCTCGAGGACGCCATTCACGGCGAGTGGGGGCTTCAAGGCGGCAAGATTTACGTACAACTTGTTCTGGATGCTACTGTCGTTGAAGCCGCGACGACAGGCTGGGCCTTCAGTCAAGCATTGCCAACTATCATTCACGAATGTCGTGGCGGCATTACGGTAAATGCATCCAAACATCGCCATTGGTCCAACTGGTGCTAGAATCTCCACCACGTCAAGACGACAAGCTCCGAGGTGTGCTACAACCGCGAGGAGTTCCCAGATCGTGTCACTAACGGACTGTACACGTGCTTTGTCGAACCAGACCGCGTCGTGACGCACTATCGCACGGTTCGCAATGACGCGGCGTATCCGATCCCAACCAAAATGACCGAAGATATTCAGGAATGGTACACTTAAGACCTATCAAAATCGTCACTTCAATATGCAACTTAGGAACGTGATACGCCCCATATCGCCAACCAAGTGTGTCATCCGCTCCACTCATGTGTATCAACCGTTCAAAGCCTACGAGTCCATGGCCGCTTATGCAGATGACATTTCTCCATCGTTCGTGGCCGAGGCGACCGCCCAATGCCCTGCAACTCTCGACGATGAAATCGCGAGACGCTTTGTCAGCGATACGTGCGCCATGATGGCAGGGATGAACACCATGTTTCGCAAGCTCTTGCTCAAAGTTCAGGCCACACCCGAAGCCTACCCGTGTCCGTTTTAATTGTATTTTTTGCACTGGTCCTTTTTACCATTTACGGAGATGAATCTGCTCCGTGATGCTGTCGTAAAGAAGTGAACTGTCTTGGGACTGATAATGCATTGGAAGTGGGATGATGCTGATGTTGTGCATCTTTATCCACGCAAGTTTAAATGTTTACCCCCACACGAGGCCAATACGTAATCTAACCACTTGTGCCACTCTTGTGACACGTAAGTTGCGAGATACAGATGTCCATGACACCCAGATTGCCTCCACTTTTGTAGTCTTCCCTGACGCCGTGGTGCAAAGCTTTAAAGTAGTTGTGGACATCTCGTTCATACTCGTTAGACAAGATGCCTAGATATGTACGTGGATGAGCGACCAGAAACTCGAGCGACCAGAAAATCGAGTGGAGCTGCAAGGCGATTTGTATTCTTGAGCTCAAGCCCTCTTCGACATTGATATGCGACGTTCGTCGCCCATACATGCACCGTACGCTGTACTACGTATACCGTGAGCCACAAGCTGTGTTCGCGCTATTGCAGTTGGGAAAAGCATGTCGAGCGACAGCCTCCAAGAGCGCAGACGGCTTCGGGACCGTCGAGCCAAGCAGGCAGCTCGCGCGCGATTTCTTACCGAATACCACATGCTCCAGGAAGCCTTGACCACCGACCGCCGCATCGTGATGGAGCTGCGCGCCAGAGTCCAAAAGCGCCCGCGTGACTGCTTGCTTTCGTGGGCTGATGTAGCCTCAGCCCTCGCGGACGCCACCGACGAAAGCCGTACCCTAAACGTCGCGCTTCGTGATCACGTCAGCGCCCGCGCCCGGCTGGTGGATCAATTGCACGCGTGGGTCATTGCGACGCTACCGCAAACGGTACGTCAATGGCCAGGAATAATCAAGCATTGTCATGCTGACGCACGACACGTAGCCACCTCGTGACTACGGCGATCTGAGTCTCCCCACGCAGACCGACGTGCGCGAGGTGCTCTACCACTGGATCGCAGAGCACATGCTAGCAGCAACACTGCATCAAGTGGTCGATGACGAGTTTCCAGAGCCGAGCGTGGACTGGATCCACACCGTGTGGGATAAGCACAGAGGGTGCATTTACGCGCAGCAAGTTCTCGCTGGAAACTTAACGGACGTCACTACGGCCGGGTGGACCCTGAGCATAACGCAGCCGATGACGCCGAACAGCTCCATCACGGTAAACTGGCCCAGTAGCAAAAGTTGATTGACTGTGATAGCCGTGTAGACCATATTTCAGACCAAAACCTCCACAACCGAGATCTGCTACCACCGCGAGTCGTCTCCAACCGGGACAGCAAACAGATTGATCGCATGCTTTCGAGAGGCAAGCCGAGGCGTTTGGCTGCATCGTACGATCCGAAACGACGCCGCGTACCCTATTACCTCCAGCGAATTTGAAGCAGACATTATGGAATGGTGACATCTCGCCAAGCTATCTCCACATCACTTGTCTGGGTTTAGGAACGTGGCGCGGCGTCTCTCAGCATCGACGTGCGTTGTTCGCACCGTACGCGTCCATCAAGCTTCTGCAACGTATGCATCCATGACTGAATACACTGCCGCCGAGCACCCCCAGATCTTTGCTCGAGCAAGACTTGGTCCGGTCCATGACGTCGAGGCCGAGGTTGAGCGACTGCTGACAGAGAGCGCATTGGAGCATATGCGCAGCATCCATGCGCGAATGAACGAGGTATTGGTCTCAGCTCAGACCAACCCCACTAATTTTTCGCGTCCGTCGTAATTTCTGTTAGTTTACGCACTACATTAGAGTTGTTTGCGCGAATTCTCAAGTTCTGTTGCGGTGGTAGAGAGCAATCCTGCACTGGCTTACCGCGTGCGGTCGCATTGAATTCATATCTGAGCTATCCTCTAGTACAGGGGACGCCACAGGCGACCGGTCGCAGTCGATTCTATGCCCACGTGTTCGAGCCAGAGAGCTTTTCGACAATGTCAAGTTTAATGTTGTGAAGGGAAATTTATGCAGCAACAAGTGGGGGTGGGACAAGTAATTGTTGGTCTCGGAGCTGATAAGAAACAGGGAGCGTCATCGCATTGCGCGGTAACGTTATTACGAAACTTACACGCTGATCTGCCGACGATGGCGCCCCCCGCAGCCCCCGCCGAGAAGCTGACGTCGCAGCAACTGCGTCGACGCCTTCGCGATCGCTCGGCCAAGCGTAGTGCGCGCCAACGTTACCTTTCAGACCGAGCAGCACTTGAAAAGAAGGCCCAGTTCTTAACTACGAGACTCGCCAAGCTCCAAGGGGCACGACCACCACGGCAGACACTACTTGAATGGCGGGAGGTCGCTGTCGCTCTCGCGAGAGCCGTCGATGACTCCCGCGAAGAAGAGTGCGCGCTGCAAGCTCAGGTGCAAGCACAATCGCGGTTCCTTAGGGTTCTTCATGGTTGGGTGACAGCACTGTTGCCACACAAAGTAGGCCAGCTTACGGCGGCGGTAGCTTACCGTGTCGTTGTAGCCATTGGCAACAAGTGTGTACGTATGGCGCAACCTCGACCTCTCCGCGGACGAGGAACTGCGCAGCGTTGGGGTCGCATGGATTGCGGAGCAAATGCGATGCGCGACGGCTGTCCGCGTGGCCTCGGCCTTGTTCCCATCGCCCCTTGAGGATGCCATTCGCGCCGAGTGGACTGTCTGCGGCGGGCGCGTGTGCGTGCAGCAAGTGCTGCGCGGCTCGCTGCACGAGGTTGCGACGGCCGCTTGGTCATTCAACCAGGCCATGCCAACGCTTCTACTGCAGCAGCGCGGCGGCGCGGAGGTCCCACGGTTTTCTCCACTTTGCACTGATCACAAAGGATGATAGAAGGTGTACCACCAGAAAACAGCGACTTCCGAAGTCCGGTACAATCGCGAGCGCGTTTCAGGCATCCCCAACAATGCCCTCTACACGTGCCACATCACCCCTACTCAAGTTATCACCACGTACCGGACCCTGCGCAACGACGCCGCCTTTCCACGCGAAGCCAAACAATTCAAAAACAACGTTCAAGAATGGTAGGCCGTGGGTCTGGTGGCGGTCGTGAGTTCTAATGTTAGGAACGTTCTTCACGCGGTGTCACCCTCTACTGTCGTAGTCCGGTCGACGCACATTTGCCAGCCATACGCAACATACGCAACGTTCGAGGAGTACGCGGCGGACGTGTATCCGTGGCTACGAGACAAAGTGCCGGAAGGCACCGACGTCGAGTCATGTCTGCAATCGCTTATGATCGATCAAGCAGTAGGGACAATGAAAATGATGCAGATGCGCATGGTCGACATGCTACTCAAGGTGCAAGCTAATCCCGCACATTACATAGCTCCGTGCGCCTGGTCATCGGAAGCATCCGACGTGTCCGACCAGTAGATTTGATTTAATGAGCAAAATATGGGGTGTCCATAAAAGAGGATAGGCCTTCCAACAAACAAGTCATTGGCTACGGTGCATTCGACCAGATACTGTGTTTTGTTGTGGAGTTTACCGTTGAAGTGTGCACGTCAGCAGCTAGGCAGGATCGAACGACTGCAGCTGATGTCCTCTCGTTAGGTTTCTGGATTGCTTGTTTTCGAGAGCAACAGTAGGTGAGATGAGGTATTCAGCCCATCGCGTGTACAATGTATACGTACCATTGATGTGTTATCGCATACTGTTAAGATGAACGTCCCATCAACGAATGCGGGACGTCACAGCGGCGAACCCTTTGGATGCAACCGCGAACCACCCATAGCTGCGTTGATACAAGGCAACGGTCGATACACGCGTATATGTCCTAGTACGTGGCTGTACAAGTGCGGTGTGAGCGCAGGTACTTGTGCACCACCACGGTGGTCGCGACAACACCCACGGTAGCAGCCGGTGCACCTACCGGTGGCGTTGGCATAGTGAACAGGAGGTTATGCGGAATGATCGCGCGATGGCGATGCGGTAAGATGGTCTTTGGATTGGATGCCAGTTCCAACCAAACGGACGCGATATGTGGGTGGGCGGCTAACTCACGCCGGCCCCTTGATGCTTCACAGTGGTCGGTGACCGTCAACGTCGGTGAAACACGCTACGAACTCCGTCATGAAGCTCGAATCATCACCCTCTCCCGTGGCCATCGATGGCAGGTCTCAATTGGTAACGGGTCGGACACCGGTTCAGACACTGGCATGGGGACACAAAGCGTCGTCACTCATCACAGCAGCCAAGCGTCTATCATGGACAGACGCTTTGACGCGACCAGCTGGCTTTCTCGGAATCATCGGCCCAGACACACTTTATAAATACCCCATTTTTGAAATCACGATGGAGCCTACCGAGCCAACCCCCCAGCAACTCGGCAAGCGGCTGCGCTACCGCAAGGCCAAACGCGCCGCGCGCTTGCGATACCTCAACGAATGCAGCGCGCTCCAAGACAAAATTGAGGTGCTAGGGCGCAAACTCACCAAGCTGCGCGCCTCAAGTGACTGCATGCTGGCGTGGAAAGAAATCGCGTCGTCACTCGCCGCGTCAACGCAGGAGAGCCTGGCCCAAAAGCAGTCGCTCGCGCACCACCTGCTCGCACAGACGCGCCTCGCCCAGCGATTGCACGCATGGGTGACCTCGATGGATCCCGCAAAGGTACGCCGCTTTGCGCCGCCCGCGGCTCACATGGCCCGACGGTAGCCTCTCTCCAACCCGTTGTTTGCATGGCGCGACGTCCACTTGTCGTCCGACCCCGAGCTCCGGGCCGTGGGCTACCATTGGATTGGCCAGCAGATGCTCCACTCGACGCCACTGCACGTCGTCGACAGCGACTTTCCCGTCGACGAGGACGACTACGTCCGTGCTGAGTACTCCCTCGAGGGTGGCCGCGTCTTCTCGCAGCAGTACCTTGAAGGCACGATTGTGGAAGTCGTCACCGCGTCTTGGGCCTTTAGCCAAGCTCTACCAACGATCCTAAACGGCAAGCGCGGCAGCGTCTCGGTGAGGTCCCAACTATTCCCTAGGCACTCATTGTACCCCCTAGAACATCTACCACAACAAAGTACCGGGCACTGAGATCTGCTACAACCGCGAAGCCTACCCATGGGTGACCAACAACGGCTTTTACACATGCTACTTTCTTGATGACTGCGTTGTGATGCACTACCGCACGATCCGCAACGACGCCGTGTACCCAATTGGCGAAAAGGGCTTCAAGATCGACATCCAAGAATGGTACTTCCTCCGATTGAGGCTCTGAATGAAGAGTGACGCGCACGCTAGGAATGTCATCCGCGCTGTGTCACCCACGCGCTGTGTGGTGCGGGCCGCTACCGTATGTCAGCCGCTTGCGAGCTACGACTCGTTTGAAAGCTTCGCGCGTGCCGCCCACCCCGATATAATGGCCATGGCCGACGACAATGCCAACCTCGAACACCTCGTTGCCGCCAAATCTTGCAAAATCATGCGGGAAATGCACGTGCGAGTACGCAAGATGCTGCGCAACGTCCAAGCGGCGCCCGAAATGTACCCGACGCCGTACTGACCCCTGGCCCGTCGCCATCGCATCTAACCTATTAACCAGCTATATTCACGGCATCTTGTTAGAATGGGCTTGGAAATGCTGCCGGGTTGGCTTGCACGTGCCGAAGCAACTTCTTCATGCGTCGTAGCATGCCTTCGAGGCGCGAGCTCGTGTTCTTGGCCCACACGTTGACTAAGGCGTCCTCCAGATCCAAGTGGCGCAGCGCCTGCGCGTCCTCAAGCAAATACGGTCGCGTGTCCAGCGTGTACGCTTCCATTGACTCATACGCTAGGCATGGCTGGTAGATGTCGACGGCGCGCAAGATACACTGCGACGGTGAAATGGCGCGAATCACATTCCTATTTGCAACTTAGGCGACGAGCGATATTGATCCGAGTCAACCATTCTTGGATGTCGTGTTCAAGCGTCGGGCCGAGGATGGGGAAGGCGTCATCGTGGCGGACCGTGCGGTAGTGCATCACGACATCATGCGCCCGCCGGAAGGCTGTGTAGAAGCCATTGGTTGTGATCGTAGGAAACGCTTCGCGGTTGTAGCACACTTCCCGGGTCGGCGCTTTGTTGTGAAAGACGTTCTAGCCATGGTTGTGCCGGGCCTCGCAACGAAGGGTTCGTACCGTGACGCCACCACGAGTTGCATTCAGGATCGTCGGGAGCGCTTGGCTAAAGGCCCATGCCGCAGTGACAACTTCGTCGACACTGCCGTCAAGCACGAACTGCGTGAAAACCTTGCCGCCCTCGAGGCCCCATGATGCCGAAATGAAGTCATCGTTCGCGTGGGGGAAGGCCTCGGGGGCTACATGGTGGTCTGTCGTATGGAGCATCTGAGCCGCGATCCAGTCGTATCCGACCCGTCGCACGTCGTCGTCCAGAGGCAGGCGAACATCGCGCCACGCGGCGAGCCCACTCTACGCAGCGACGAGTCTCCAAGCTGATGCAAAAAAATTTACGAACCGGTGCTCGGGGCATCGACTCTAGCCACGTGTACAAGGCTTGCGCGAGCTTTGTTTGCGCTGCCACATGCCTCTGCAGGGAGTTGGTCAAGCTTGCACTGTGGCTTCTGGCTACTTCAAGCGACAATGCCACTTGGGTCCACGGAAGCAAGCAGGGACGCTGGGACCGGAGGCGCAACGCCTCCAGCGTCGCCGTCATCTCGACGATGCTCGCCTGGAGCGCGGCGGACTCGGCGAGGAGCCGTTCGCGGGCGGCCTGCTTGGCCCGCCGGTCGCGCACGCGCTTTCGCTCTCGCCGCTCCAGCAGCCGCGCTTCTCGACCGTCTGCCATCTTCTTGGAAAATGCCACAATGGCGTACCCTGAAGCTACCGACCGGTGGCACAGATGCCACCCGTTGCCGCGGTGTTTGGCCAAAGGAAAGGCGGTCATTCCAACGCGCAGCTAGTTGCGTGTCCCGCGTGGTGCACGACGAAGTGCCGGTTGCGGTGGTAAGGCGCACCCAACGAAGACCATCACAACCAGCTGCTCTTTCCGCAGATGGTACGCGGCAGCCTCACTACTGCTTTATGCATCAGTTCCGACGCTGAAAACTCAGTGCGGGGGCTGTAACTGGCGGCTTAGGGCCGATAACGGGGACGCCGTCAGTACTAAACGCATGGTTCGACTCTTGTCACCACGAGTGCCGCGCATTCGCACTCCGCGGCGACCGCGCCTCGAGACAGCCAGAAACAGACCAGACCGTTGCTTGCATCCTGGTAAAAATTGAACATGAATGCGGCCCAACATCACCGTCCCATTAGCAGCAACGCGCGAACCATCACGCACCCAGTGCGGGTGTTTGCCGCTTGCGAAACGCGGGTGTACCCGAAACATTCTAGAGCGTCGCGGCGACGACAGAGACGGTTTCGGACCGGAACCGGCGCGGACCATGATATCGGCCGACGTCGACGCCCTTACGACCTTTGCAGATGGGCCAGCGGACGACGACGCTTCCAGCTCGGACGACGAAAGCCGTGCATCGGACGAGGTGCCTCGCCAGGAAGTGCCGTCGCCGCAATCGGCGAGGCGGCACAGCGTCGCGTCCATTGCCCTGCCCACCGTGACGGTGCATGCGATGCAGTTGCCCAACAAGGCACAGCAGCGTCGCCGACAGCAGCGCCTTCGGAATAAGCGCAATGCAGCCCAGGTCCAGCGGATCATGGGCTGGTACCCGACCGAGCGGCTCGAGAACATGCAGCTAGCTGACCAGGCACAGGTGGCCTGCCTTCGGGACTCGATCCAGCATACCAAGTCCAGTGAGCTACTACGCCTCATGGCGCGGTTGCATGGCACCCCAGAAAGCGACGCAGACTTGGACGTGGACGAGGACGAGAACAACGACGGTGTGCGCGATCCTCCCGAGAGCACTGACACCACGCCGCTCTATGTCGCAGATGACAAACTACGGGAGCTCGCGCTCACAGCGGGGGAGCTGGAGCGGCAGGTGACAGCTCTCGAGCGCGCGTACCGGGGCGAAGCCGTTTACTCGAGCGCTTCGACGGTGCAGTTTTCGTTGCCAAGTACTGGCGCCTTCACTTTCAGCCCGTCAACAGCGCCACCTCCGTCCTGCTCTACGGGCATGTCGGCGCTACACACAGGCGACGCGCCGGCGATGCACCGCGTCTTTTCCAAAAGCCTTGTATCTCTCTATGAAGAGGTTGATGCCATCAGCGTTCCGGAAGACGACCGCAGTGAGCGGCATCAGTTTCTCGACAACTACCGCCTGGCGGTTGGCGCTGGCCGGATTGTTGTCTTACGAAACAAGCGTAGGCACGGGGCCACGCGAGCGCACAGTGTCTGCAAGCGACGTATCGCATGCACCGATGCCGTCGCAAGTACTTGGCGTGGCGGCGGTGGCGGCGGTGGCACCAGGCCAAAGTGCTTCACGCGTGGGTGCACGTTCTGCGGGTTGAGGGCTTTGCCCGGCGGAACAGCTGCCGTCGCGTCTTCCGCGAGTGGGCCGACGAAGTCGAATGCACAATCAAGGTACCGCCGTCGACAGTGCAGGTCCACACGTCGCGTAGCTGCGGCTCATCGAGCTCAAGCTGCTTCAGCAGTCGTCGACGCGGGTTGCCACTATCTCCAACATCGTCAAGAATTTATTCTTGACGACGGTCGATGAGAAAGCTAGCGGGGTCTACCAGCGACCGACAGTCAACTATGGGTATCAGTTTGTCAATCAAGCATACGCGAGTGTGCAAGACCGAAGTAACGACCTGGCAACTGTAAGCCGCATCGCCGAGATTCGCGCCGCAATGCGCAAGGCACGTGATGTGGTTGCCAAGCAGTTTGTGCACACCGTGTTCTTGCGCTGGAAGGCGTATCAGGAGGCTCACCGGCGAACGGCCGTGAATGCGCAACTATGTCTGCGGCGGGCCATGCGCCTTGCTTTTCTTCGGCGCCCAACGTGGCTCGGGGAGCGCGTCCAAGTCGTCTTTGAGATGTGGGCGCGCTTCGCCGTCTTTTGCAAGCACAAGAGGCAATGCATGGATGTGCCTCGCTTCGCAACACCCCTAGCGCAGTGGGACGTCTGGCTCAGGGAGTACAAGGAGCGGCAACTGCGCAAACTTGCAGCCCAGGCCCGGGGGCCACTCATGTGGATGCTACGTTATTTTCGCCTCCTCCACTCGTACGTGGTGCTTTCCCGCGCCAAGAAGGCAGAGAATCGTCGCGCGCGCGCCTATTGCTCCCGGCGTCAGCTAGCGCTCGTCTTTGCAAAGTGGTACGGGCTCACGCAAGTCAACCTCGAGACTCGCGGGGCTATGAAGAAGGCGTTCTCTGCCTGGCAGACATACACGGCAATGCGTAGCGACTGCCGCGTGCCAAAGCGCAAGATGCAGATCCGAACGCGCGACGGCCGTGTGCACAAGGCTTGGGAAGGGTGGAAGGAAGCCAAGTCGCGCCGCAGTGTGCTCCATCTCGACCGGCTCGCAAGGCTACTACAACCCAGCATGTACGCACGCGCCGTGCACGCTCTCTACCACTGGGCGGGCCTTGACTCGCAGGAACTCAAATGGCATTTGTTTCGCCGGTGGCAAAGCCAGTGGCGGCGGCGCCGCGCCTTCGCCAAACTCTGGTGCGCAGGAACCACGTTTTCCGAGCGCATTTTGCTGCAGGTGACTTTTGCGGCCTGGCACCGCCAGCACCAGGGCACGCCCACGAACGACCTCGTGCTTGCGCCGGACATCATCGCGACCCAGACGCTCATGGAGCATACGCTGCCGTTCGCATTTGATACGGGCACGGATGACGGCGCGGGCGTCGTCCTCTCGGAGCTCCATGGCTTCCACGCAGTGGTCCGCGATGGCAACTTGCACGAGATGGAAGCGCTGCTACTGGAAGATCCGCGCCTGGCCGTCGCGCGAGAGCCCGTGCTCGGCAACTCGGCGCTGCACATTGCGGTGCAGGTACGCGCCGCGCGCTTAACGTTGCTTTATTGGGCGTAGGCCCGTCCAAAGCGGCAAGGTAGGGAAGAATACCGGCGCATTTTGCTCTTGCTCCTGCGGCAAGGAGCGTCGCCGTTCGTCGTCAACGGACGCGGTGAGAGTGCCCTGGCGCTAACACCGGACCTCGAGGACCGGTATTTTTTGCAAACGAACGGCTACGGTTTCCACGAAGGCAACGCTCCCACCCGCATAAACCTCGACACGATCGACACGCGCCTCATCTGGCAGACGTTGCTCCGCTTGGCCGCGGAGCTGCAGCGTGGCGATCGAGCTATCGGCGACCCAGACTTGGGAGGGTGGCACAGCTTCCTTCGGGTGACAGTGCCGCCCGCCAAGTGGACTGAAGAGCGTCGGCGACAGCCGTTCTTGTACATCATGGCCAACAAGTTGCTGCAGCGAACGCGCGTGACAGCAGCCACCACCAACGCCCCGGCAGTACTCCGCCATTTGCACGGATCGCATCACCGACGCCTGCTGAGCGACCGCGCTCGTGTACCGGACGCCTGCACCTTCGAGTGCTTCACCGACGCCGTGCTGGAACACGATACCACCCTCATGATCATTCCAGCTTTCCACGCCGAGTACTATTACGGCAAAGACGTTTGCTTGGCCCTCGAGCACACACTCCGAACGGAATTGCTGCCCCCGCTACTGCAGAACCGGCCGCCGCTGGAGCGAACGGAGGCCGAGGTGGAGCGGCTCAGCGGGCTCTGTCGCACTGCCGAAGCACAGCTCGTGCTCGTGGAGCGAAGCAACGCGTCGGCTCTGCCGCCTTCAGACGCTAAATGCTACGGGTCGACGGCCGAGGTTTGTGATGGATGGCAGCGGGTGCTTTACGTACCGTGTAGGAACTGGCGGCAGTCGACATGGAGATGCTGGAAATCATTCTGCGTATTTACTTTAAGCTACAACAAGTGCGGATGGTGGACAAGGCCAACGAGAAGCAGTCGACATTCGTTGCCCTACAGAGCGTCCTACCGGCTGAGACGGCTCTCCTGCAGCGGATCGAGCGGGCAATCGATGACGAAAGTCGTTTATATAACAAGATGCTGTCGACACTAGCGGCCGCCACCAAGAAACTTGGATTGTACCAGGACGCCTACACATCGTTGCTTGCCGCTTACCGCCAGGCCAGTCCACACGACACGACAGACCACGGCTATGGTAAACTGGTAGCTGTGCGCATGCAAGTCGACGAAGCGCACATCGCCGTTGTGGCTGCTGAACGCAAGCGCCGCAAGAAAGATGCCAGTCAGCATCGCCTGCAAACACTCCATACCATCTATCGCGACCTGCTCAATGAACAACGAACGTGGACAAAAGACGAGTTCACGATTCTCGATGCCCACCTCAGCATCGCAGCCGCGTCCCTGGAAGGTTTGGCGGTCACTCACGCAGTTGTGGACGGCAGGCGCCGTGCGCTACTCGACGAAATGACCCAGCGCCGAGGTGACGACAGACTCTCCCGGCGCAACGTCAAAACGACGGCAAAGAAACTGCTTTTGCAGCTGCACGTGCTGCATCAAACGCACTCGGCGCTCGCGGTGCTCCTTGTGATCCCCGAAGTGGACTCGGCGCCTAGGCCGCTGGCGCATGCGGCGTCAGCTGCGACCGCAGACGAGGAGGAGGCTCCGGTGACGGTGAGCCCCATGGTGGCGCAGGCACTTCAGAAGCAACTCGTGAAGCGGTCGCCAGTGAGAAATGGCTCTCTTGCCGAATCAGTGCTAGTTCAAGCCTACAAACGCAGCCTCGTCTTGCTCTTTGAGGAAGAGCGTCGTATTATCGCTGAAGAAGTTGAGCGCCAGCGCGCCGAAGAAGTCAAGCACCAAGAAGTTTTCCACGAGGCTAACCCCGTCGCGAACAGCCACCGCACGTCGGCGACCCGCGACGTTGACCGTCTCGACCATGTGCGCCGAGAAACGCGGGTTGCGATCACGCCACCAACGCGCCGGCGGCCCAAAGCCGAAACGCGCCCAAACAGCAAGCGCCTCGAGCTCCAGAAGGCTCGAATTTCGATGCTGTCGCGGGCCGCGTCACTCGATGCCGCTTCACCGCGCGACGTGGATGAAGCAGAACCATTGGAAGCAGCGCTGTTCGTGGGCCAACCTCGGACGATCGAAGGAATGCAGTATACCTTTGCCAACTTTGCCTCCCGGGCATTTTGGGATGGCGGCCCGGTGCCGCCGGAACCTCAGGCAGTACAACTGGGGCCGACCGAGAATGATGTGGACGAGATCTGGCGATCACACGGGCAGGTGGCGAGTCTTTCCGCGACGACGCTCGCGCTTAAAGCGCGCGTGTTCGAGTCGCAAACGGCATTAAAGCCAGTGGAGGCGACCTCGCCCCCGCCGCTGCAGCGCACCAACTCCAGAGCTGGACGCCGCCATACGCTTGTGACACAAATGAGTCAAGGACGGTTCAAAGAGTTGAGCGAAGCTAGGTCCCGTGATGTCGCCAGCCGAGAGAAGCCTGATGATACTGTTGAAGAAGAGCTGCCAAACGAACCCATGGAGGTGCAATTGACCGCAGTTGTCAAGGCGACAGTGACTCTGGAGGTGCTCCCCACAACACCTGCAGCCGAGACACTGGCATTAAGTGCAACACCACCAACCCCGCAGCCACAAGATGAAAACGACGAAGTTTTTCAGCCTCCAGCCAGCACAGAGGAGTCAATGGAAGCCCCGGAGAGTGCTCCACATACACCATTGCTGCTACGCATTGGTATGCCCCCACTGACGCCACCGCCGCCGCGGGAGTCGGTTTCGTCGCAGCTAGGTATTACATCAAGCGATCTCCTTGCGAACCTTGAGAGCTACGCGCTTTTCAGTCAAGCGCTGCTGCAGCAGCAGCCCGCTCCGCCAAATCGCCGGCAGATTGAGCCCGGTATTAGCCAAAGCTCACCGGCCCTCTTGCCCGCCGCGTCGTCGGACTCGCCAAGCCACGAGCGACAAATGCGCTTGTTCGATGATCTCATGAAGTGCGACGAAACCTTGATCAGAACTGCGAAGCGCAATCCAAAACGCCGACGCCAGCCCAAGCGCACCATTCCACGTCATTTGCCTGCGCTTGAGACGTCATTTAGTCTGGATGGCAAGGCGTTTGCAGCTCTCCAAGCTCCGGCGGAGGTGACTTGGAGTCTGGTACCCCCTCGAGTCATCCCCGCACCTGCGAGGGCCCCGAGCCCGTCTCCGAGGGATGCTAACCCGGGCATTGATGGCGAAGTCGAAGAAGACGAAGACGAACGTCGGCTGCGTCTCGCTCGCATCGAGCTACAATTCAACCCTCAAAACGACCCTGCACGAAAACCCCCAGCGGCCGAATCTGTTAAATACTCGATCAAAACCCGGCGAGAAGACAGACCATTCCTGGCACCACCAGCACCGGCACCGATGCAGCCACCTGCACTTGCCAATGTCGTCTTATGTGGGTCGCACGTGCCGCCGCCAACTGTGGCATCGAAGCCGCTATTTGCGTGCATTCCAGAGGCCGTCGTTCAGCGGGAGACAATGAGCGCCGAAGAGAAGACCAGGGCCTGGGATGCTTTCTCCAGCAAACCGCTACCACCCGTCGTCCAAGCAGCCTACGCCGAGCTCTTCCCGGGCACGTACTTGACAACGACGGCTCTTCGACGGGACGCTGTTCTTGCGCCGAGCCAAAGTTCAGGGGGGCTTCCGATCGTCCCCTCCGTTGCGCTTCACGATCGCAGTGGGACTCGCCGGATTCTCGGACGGAAATCGGTTGAGGTAAGCTTCTGGCAGGCCATCGAGGGCTTCAAATCCATCCGCGACGAAACGATTCATGGTCTTCTGTTGCCGCCTGCCAAGGATAGGCGAAAACGGCGCGGTATCGAAGTTGTCGCCGAGTACCTGAGCCCGTCCAGCAGCCAGGCGCTGCCATGGCTCTTTCTGGAGTACCCAGACCTGATCGACTCAGCGGAGCGGGCTGTGCAATGTGCGGACGTGCCGGCGACAGCATTTGATGCTCTGCAACGGGTCGTGGAAGCGCGACTTGCACAAAGCAATGTGAAGTCTGATGGCTGATGCAGTGCTGTGCCACTCCCTAACCACCTAACGTTTTCTCAGTTCCCATCAAACTATTTAATACTACGTAGTACTACGTAGTACGAGCGAGCGTCCACCCACTGAAGGTGGACATTTTGAGAAAGGTCGCTGTCAAGCAACAGTTGCAGAACCCGAGACGAGGAGTCACGGGTGACCGAACACCGTGGCTTTTCCTAAACAGTTTCGGACCGTTGCACTTTTTACAGGCCGTTCTGCAGCATGCCCCGCATCCGAGTTGCCCCAACAGCCGATGGGCCGAAGCTCCGATCGTCCTTACCATCCAAGGTCGCAGGGCTGCTGTACATGTACACGTCAGTGGCGTGTGGCTTCTACTACGTATACATTCTCACACCGACGTTTGGGAACGACCTGTGGTGGCCAGGCTACAACGTCTCTGGCTACCAAGCCTTTGTGGTTGACGTGACGAATCGCGCATTGGCCACGGCGCGTTCTGGACCGCTTGACCTTTTTGGACCCAACGCCATTATGGCCAAGAGCTACACGTCATTGCAGCCCACAACTGCGGTCGCGCAGGCTTATCCTTGGCGTGTGATTCTCGACGAGTGCACGAGCGTGGAGTATGCGGTCACTAACCTACGCACCATCAGTGCGTCGTGGTCGACGCGAATGATGTCGCAGTACTGCTGGGTTGACTTCAAACAGCAGTGGGAGCTTGCTCACACAACTGGACGACTTGCCAGGTGCCGCCGCCGATACGCTACAAATGGTGCTGTGTACTTCGAAGCGGTCATGCGCAATGTGGTCTGGGACGATTTCATGGCGACGTGGGGAGGTCCTGGCGACGAGTTTACCGTAGTCATAGGTTTGGCGCTTATGGAATCAGCTGCCGGAATAAGCTGGCTCAACAAAACTTCTGTGGCGCGGGATACGACTTTGATAGCGGATGAAATCAACTACTGGGGAAGCTATGGAATCACTTCCTTTCAACTGCAATGGAGCAACAGGCGCGGCCCAGGCATCACCGAGTCCATGGTCATTACCAACGCCCTTGGCATCGAACAAGAAGTGACGCTCAAGAACATGGCTATCACAACGGGCCCGTGGTCGACCGAAATTATGTACTGGAGACTACTCAATGACCTCTTTATACTACAGACGTACAACCGCAGCCTCGTGCGGCAAGCATCCAACTTCTATGCGCTCAACCTTTCTGCCACCCAGCCGCCTGTAGATTTTGAAGTTCATCAAGGGCTTTGCAACCCCTCAGGAAACTGCGCTAGCCAGACGGGGCTCGTCCACAGTTTCATCGGCCCATTTCTGAGCATCGACATGTTTTACGTACGCGTACCGCTGCCTCTCATCGACTTTTACAATGCCTACATGAAGTCGCTTCAAACAGCCTTGGCCGGCAACGCTACCCTGCGCGCCATATATGCCACGGTGCCGCAACTGGTGGCGACTCCGACTCCACCAGCTTGGGCGTTGCCTAATGTCACGTACTTCGGCGGCAACCCCATGTGCTTGCGTCGGAAAGGAACATCTTACGTCCAGCAGTCCTTCTCCTATTCGGACGCGTGCTCGGGAACTCCAGCGCTTGGGATTCCGCTAGCAACCGACGCAGTGCTTCTTGCTTTACATCTTGCTCCCGATGTTTCGGCGACAGAGGTGTGCGGGCTGCAGTCGTCAACTGCTCCTTGCATGAAGGTCCTCTCGATGGCCCAGTTAATCGCAGCGGAGGTTTCCGCGGTCGACTACGCGCTGGTTGCTTCTGCATCCATGGCGATAGCAAGCGCAAACACAGAGTTCATTCAGTTTGCGACAACCGCGTCCCAGTGGCAACTGCTGCACCAACCGCTGGTTGACGCCACTGCACGGGCATGGTCGTTCTACGGGCGAGTGTGTCTTATGGACTGGATTACGGGCGTTCGTGAAGTGATTTCGTTTGAAGGCGATGTGTCGTCCGCTGCCATCATGTCGACAACCTATAGCGCAGTCCAGCTTACGACAAGCCTTGGCGAGGCTTCGCTCAAGCAGGCGACCCACATAGTGATTTTCTTTGTCATGTACACCAGCGTTCTACTCTTTGGCATTGCGGTTATTGCATCGGTGTACGCTATGGCTTCACGGTTCCACTTTGTCGGCGCCAACCTGTGGTATTTCAACCGCGTCGCTGGCTCAGTCTGGCTTGGGCGACCGCTGCAGTGCCTGCGTGGCATCACAGCACTGTGCGTAATGAGCACTGCTCCTGTGTCTCTCGTCACCGTCGACGGCTACTCAAAACTAACGCTGGAGCCACGCACTCCTTTCAGGAGCATCATTGTGGCGGGCGAAGCTACATGGATCGTCTACGTCGTCAACGACTTGCTACTACTCATCTTTCCTCGCGATGTCACCCGCACGCTGGCGCCAATCAGTAGCCTAGGCGTCTGGCTTCTAACTTTATGCGTCGACGTCGCAGCACCTTTGAGCATAACGGCGACACTAGACCGCCAGTGCTACAGTACCGATATGGACTACTTCCTCAATTGCAACAGCGCCGTGGTGGCAGTCGGCAGTCCGACGCGACTTGGTATCCTCGTCACCATTCAAGCGGTCGGCATTTTTGGTGCCGTTGGATTTACCGTGGGCTACTATTACTTTATGGGCCAGCGACTCCAGGAGCCTGCCCACGGGTGCACGCCTCCACTTTCAGTCGCCGGGATCTGTACCGTGTTTACGACGCCAATTCACGACCACAGTTGGCTCATGGATAAAGTGGTTTGTGTGCTTTCGGGCATGCTTCCGGTGTCAAAGGACTGCGTCCATTACATCTTCGACATAAAGGCATGGGTGCTCGTACCGGACACCATCACCTACGAGTGTGCGCCGGCCGTTGCGCCCGTCGCGATGGTGCGAGATACGACGCAGGACACGATTGAAGTCGCCGCCGACGCCGAGGCGAAGCGAACCCGGACGAGTCGGCTCATCGTGCTCTTGGGGCTGACGTACATGGTGCTTTCAATTGTCGGCAGCGTATCGTACATCTCCGTTTCGGCTACAGACCTCGCTAACGACATTTGGTGGGCGAACTTCAATATCACGGGCACGCATGTCTTCCTCGCCAACTGGTTCAATGGACAGCTCTACATGGCGTCGACGCTCCCACGCTTCAGCCTCGCCAGCGCCAACATTTCGCAAATCGGTTCCTTCGCGTCGTCGATAGTGTTTGTGCAGTCGCCGACAAACTTTGGAGGGAGCCTCCAGCACACACAGCTCAACAAGCTCGCGCCTATAATTGCCGGCTTCCGTCGTATGGATGCCTGCAATAATGCTCCCTGGGTCTTCACCCAGTACTGCTTCGTCGACTTCGAAAGACGGTGGAGTATGGCGTACTCGTTGGCGCGACAAAAACGCTGTGAAGTGATGACGTTCAATGGGGCCGTGTATCTTGAAGGCATGCTCCGCAATCTCGTGTGGGATGATTGGCAACACTGCTGGGGTGCGGCCTTCGATACGGCTGTTGGGGACGAGTTGCGCCGGTCTCAAGCTGGCCGCGACTGGCTTGGCGCCCTCCCAAGTCGACTGTCCCTCGCTGCGGAGATTGCTTATTGGGAGCAACAGGGCATTCAAAACTACGTCGTGCAGTGGCAAAACTACAAACTCGTGGGCTTGATCAGCACGTATACGGTCGAGTCCGCGTATGGTCTCGTGTTCCCGCTTACACTGTACTCTGTCAATGGTACCTATCGCTTTGGCCAGCAATCATCATTGAAGGCCTACTGGGGCCTGGCCAGCGATCTCTTTGCAATCGCGACCAACACCAGCGGCATTGGTGGTCACTCTCTTGTGCGGTCGAGCCCTCTTTTTGCATATACGAACCAGACCGTGGGCGCGGTCTTGGCCACGAACGGCACATTACCTCAGCCGCTTGGTGGCGCCTTGAGCATCATCCAAAATATCGTGGGACCCTTTGGGACAATTGACATGCAATTCGTTCCCATGCCGGCTGCCGTAACCGGGTACCTACTGCAGCTCATGAACACCATCCGGGCATCCTCGCTGCAGACCGTGGCTGCAGAAGCCGCGTACACTAACCTAACTGTTCCCGACTCGATGTACCCAGTTCCCGATATCTGGTTGAGATCAGGATGGCTCTCGTTCGGAGGGTCGCCGCTTTGCTCCGACATCGCTATCTCCAGCGGAGTCACGGTATCATCGGGCATGATCAATCTCCTTTCCTCGAATCGCCCGTGTTCTACTTCCAGGGGCTACGCGCGAATTGGGCCTGTTACCGAGTACCTACTTGTGGGCACAATTCTCGCGCAGCTGACACCGATGAGCAACTTTGTCGATGTCTGTCGGTTGGACACTGCGTCGAGCAGTTTCTGCCCCGCCGACATGTTGGAGGCCGCAGAGTACGTTCAAACCTTTCTCCCTGCGGCCGCAGCCGACACGGCGGGCATCCGGTCAACTATCTCGGCAATTCAGGCGCAGCATGTGCAGCTGCTCCAATTCATGCGTCGCAACGCTTCGGCACCGCTGACTCTGGAAAGCTACGAGCTCCTCGCCAGCGAAGATAACTTTGCCTATATGGCCTGGATGTTTCTCTGCGACTGGGTCAATGGCTACCGCGAGGTGGTTCGCTTCGAAGGCGACATGGGTGCCGTCACGGTTCTTGGCGACCTCCTGCTCCCAGCGCAGCAAGGCGTACGACCGTTTGAGATCCCAACGTCCGGTGCCACCTACGCCCGCGCCGCGGTGCAGTACATTACGGTTGTTGTGATTCTCGTTGCGGGCCTCACGAGCCTCTACATCGTCACAAGCCGCGGTCACATCGAGGGGCGCAACATGTTCAGTCTTGGCAGCGTCGGCGGTGTTGTGTGGATAGGGCGACCGCTGCTTTTCATTCGGAGCATCACTGCCATCGGCATTCTGAGCACGGGCACGCTCGAGCTCGTGTTTACCGGAAGCATCAGCCATCTCCAAGTGTCCGAGACTCCATGGTACCTTACGCTCATAGCGGCAAACGAGCTCACGTGGCTTGCTGCCGTTGTCAACGACCTTTTTATCGCGTATACCCGCGAGTACAATCGGTATTACAACGCTGTGAACATTGCACTGGTGTGGCTTGTAGCGGGATGCTTAAGCCTCGTGGACCCTGCCCACCACGTCGCGACGATCGAGCCCGCTGCAGAGTCATGCACCGTCGTCGAAGTCGATTTCCAAATCGTGTGCCAAAGCATTTCGATCGAGATCGGGCAGACCACCCGCATTGCCGTGCTTATCGCCGTCGTTTTCTCCGTCAAACTTTTTTGCTATTGCGTCGCGCGGTGGCTTGTCGGTCGCCCCCCCGCCGCGCAAGCCAAATCGATTGTATTGTACGCCGGTGCCAAATACCTCTTTCGCCACCAGCCATGGATCCACCGCGACATCTACTACCTGGACCGAGCGTCCGCTGTGCTGAACGGCCTCGTTACCGTTCGCCACAAGGACTATCTTTATGTACTTGACATCAAGACTTGGCGCGTCTTCGCGGTGTATGTTCACATGTGGCCAGTCAAACTCGCCAAGCACGTCATGGAGGCAATTCCCCTCACCAACGAAGTGGATCGCACGGCGTCCTTCTTGCCCATCGGTACCACAATAGGCTGATTAGAGACCAGGCGAGTCTCTCAACGAAACTTTCTGCTGCGACCTCGGCGCTTGTACGTTTTAACATGAATGCGCGCTACTTGTCATCTGTTGTCGTAAGCTTCTTGGCTGATCATTGCAAGGTCGGGTTAGTAGACCATCGACCTTAGACGATCTGCATCTCGAACACATCAATACAGCTCTAATGGTAGTGAGGGGTATCCATTGAGTCTCCCGCTGACTGGCGAACGTCCGTAAAGCTTACTCTCACCAGCTGATTGTAGCATACCGAAGTACCCAGTACCTGCGAACCCGTCGACGGGTAGCTATCTCGGGCTCCCGTGCAGCCTCCATGGTATGCGAGGGCCACAGGTTCGAGTGCTGTACGCCATCCGGGGGCACTCAGTGGCTACACTCAGATAGCAAAGAATGTTAGACATGCAGCCACCTTGTTCAGTGCGAAGAAAATTTCCGAACAGGAGGCAACGAGCTCATGCTGTGCTTCAAATACCAGTTGGATTAGGGGCTGCGGGGCTGACAAAACCTGGGTACGACCCGCATCTGAGCTGATATCGCAAATACGCATCTTATGGGTCCTCGATATCCTCGTCGGATTTTGGCATTTTGCCGCTCTTCAGCTGCACCTTGGCGCTGTCGGGCTTGGGTGCGCGTGGTCGCGACACAATGTAGCCGAAGAGGAGGTTGCCCACGAGAACACAAAAGAGCATCAGCCCGATAGCGCTGCCGGAGCCACTCTTGATAACGATGGTCGTCGGTGGGGCGGCCGTTGTGTTGGTGAACAACACGCTGCACTTGGCTGCAACAGGCCCGACCTCAGTGAAAGTGATGCTCTGTGTACACGCCGCATCCGAGTAATACGCATACGTTTGGTCGGCGCACTTCGGTTGAAGGTATTTGTCGCCTGTGAATACGCACGCGCCGTCGAGCCCGACTTCCGTCATATAGGATCGTGCAATGGTCATGTACGTATCGTTGAGGCCGAACGAGCTAGCAAAGATCGTCTTGTTGTAGACCACCCCTTGGGCGCAAGATATCGTCGCCGCGGCGTGGGGCAGGAGAACGTCATACGGAATTCCGCCAGTGCCGACGTTGAGCGCGTAGAGCGCTTTGCCTGTGCAGTTGGCCTGCTCGAAGGTCTGCCCCACTTGCGAGGACGTGGACGGCCACGACAAGGGGTTGGGCGTCGCACAAGTGAAACTTACGGACGATGCTTGGAATGGTAGGACCTGCGAACAGTTGGCGTCGGTGTAGTAGGCAAAGTCCTGGGATGCGCACGAGGCCATGAGAAAGATATCGTTCATCGGTGACACGGGTACGCAAAGCAAGTCGATGATCTCTTCGGACGAGCCCATATCAGGGATTGTGATCGTCGCGTATTGTGTGTCCGGGGCGTAATGCGCCGAAATAAGGTCGCGGTTTCCAACGTAGCCGTCCGTGCATCCGCTGAGGGTGCTGCCATCAGGGAGCGTCGATAGCACGTTGGTGTACTGTACGCTACCAGTGCAATCGTCACGAGCTAGGCGCACGATGCCCTTCTGGTTGCTGGTCGACGGCGCGCTTCCCATCGAATTCCGAATGCCGCCGCGTGGCTAAATGCGGCTCGCCGAAACCACCGCAACCGAAAGATCGTAAGATGGCGCTTCTGCTTGCTATTCCTGAGCTGCGGCTGTCGCGCGGTCCTCCGCCATCGCCGCTCACTCCACGAGCCATGCCTGGTCGAAAGCATCTCTGAATCTTACTGCTTGATAAAGGAATTTGTGGTTTTTACTCGACCTTGTGGCAAGGACGAGCACCGCTGTTGAGCTGTCTTTGAGTCCTTGGGCAACCAGTCACCCTACCACAAAGGTGGAGGCTTCCATTGCTGAGCATGCGAGCCCTCGCTCATGTTGCCCGACAGACACAAGACTAGCACGTTTGACTACGTGTATTCATGGCTTTCGCGGCCATGTGCCAGTGGCATGCACAAGCACATAGCGGAATGGACGTGTTGGTTGCTAAACAGTGGGACATGGCGACAGAAGCTTGAATGTAGCTGCAGGATCCTAAAATTGTGAGGCAAGGAAGTTAATTCCCGTTTACTACAACCGGTACACCCGAGCAAGCCGCCGCGACCGGGCAGCTGTCGCCTGGAAACAAACGTGAGCGAGAACTGACGTGCTTTGCATACCATGCACAGCCTTCAACTATTTGACTTACCTCCATGCGACTGGACCCAAGTTCGATGCCTGGCGCACCAGGCCCTAGTCACCGGCTGCAATTCTTCGCTTGTCAGCTTGGCATTTGTGACAATGATGCAGCGTACCCTTTACGGCCAAGTTCGGGCACTGGTATGGAACTGCCCCGACTTGCGGCTTAGGGGCTCATAATGCCAACTTCCTGGCCAGCTGGTGCTCAGGTGCCAAGGTGTACAAATCGTGTGACGCGATGATCAGGTCCCCGCCTCGAGAGCACAACAGTTTGGCTGTCCAGGTGCTGCAAGATGCCGATCGAGCCGGCCATCGCGGCGTAAAGACGTGTTCACCCGCGATCTTTTCTCGGTCCCTGCTCTCCGATTGGCGCCTAACGATTGCCGAGCAAACACAGTACCACCTGCTTTGGCTTAAGTGCCACCGGCCACCCTTCCAGCTTCTCTAAGAGGTGGACATAAGCGTGCCACAAATTCAATCGGAAAAACAAGTAATTCCAGTTAGTTTACACCCTGTGTGCGCTCGCCGGTCTCGTCATTTTTCAATTACACGTGATGAAGACCTTACCTCACGCAAAGCCTGTGAGCGCCGTCCGGCAGCGGCAGCTGCTGCACGACCGCCTCGCCAAGCGCAAGGCCAGACAATTGTACCTCACGGAGCGAGCCGCGCTCGTTGAAATGATCCAACTCCTTACGTGCCGGTATTTTGCCATCAAAGGCACGCTCTTGCCTTGGCGGGAGGTCCTTCGTGGCCTTAAAGAGAGCTGCGACGAGAGCATTGAAACTAATGACACTCTGCGCGTCCAAGTGGCGGGAACTACCACGATGGTGAATTGTTTACGCCGGTGGTTTCAAACAATGGAAGAGCCGAGCGTATGCACCGCCCATTTCGTTGCCTACTGACAGTATGACTTTCCATAGGTTCCTCCTGTGCGTCTATCACAGTGCCTTTGGATGGACGTGACGCTTGCGCGCGACGCGCCGACCCGTCTTGTGGGCTACGACTGGATCGCCAAGCAGCTTTACTTTGCGACCCGTGACCGGCTCCACCCTGGCCTCTTTCCTCAGCCATACGAGGAGTCTATCAAGGTCGAGTGGGGCCCCCAAGGGCGCAAGCTTGTATTGCAGAAGATCGTGCGGGCTAGTCAAGAAGACACAGCCAAGGCGCTCTGGGCGGTGAACCGGGCTTCAGCCACAGAAGCATTTCCAATCCCGGGCATTGCCTGCGGGGACATGGAGGTTGTCACCACTATTGCCCGAGATATAAATGAAGCGCTAGGTGCTCCATGAAGATGTAGGTGTCAACGACCGAACAAGCTACGTACTCGAGCAGTTTGGCGAGACGCGGGCGCACTCAATCAAAGTGTTTCACAAGAGGTTCAAAGACGAAGATCGCATCCTCATGGCGTATCGCACCATCTCGCTCGACGAATCTGTGCCAGCGCCACGGGACCCAGAGGAGTACCAGGAGTGGTGAGTACGCATCACTGGCGTGGCTACACAGTGCGATGTAGGAACGAGATCCGTCGTATCACAGAATCATCGTGCCTCGTCCGCACCGTCAACTTTCTCGAGCCCCGCAAGGCGTACGATTCGATCATCGAGTACATGGCCGAGTTGTACCCGGATTTGTACCACAGGAGCGTGGCCGCTTATGCCAGTGATGTGATGACTACTGTGCCGCTGGAGCAGTATCTGCACCACGTGATGCTCGCGCGCGGCGCGTGGATCGCTCGTGACCACTTTGAGCACTTTGACCGTGTTGTCGCCAGCGTCATTCGGCAACCCGAGGCATTTCACTATTAAGTCCATCGCAACAATGTTGCTACGTGCCTGTCATTTTATTCTCCTGTCTACCTTTGTCCTCCTTGAATAACCCAGAGACGACGAGCGCATGGCTCGGGGGGCCAGCATGTTGGAACGGGCGAGATGCTGCTGCATCGCAACAAATAACTTTATTTGTAAATCAGTCGTTTTAGTACAGTATTGTCATGGGTGAGGTGTGTGTGCACCGTACATTGTGACTGCTGGTTCAAGAGGAAGCGCAAGATTTGGTCATGGTATTTGCTAAAAGCTTACTGTTATTCGTTTACAATGCGGAGCCAGAGGAAGCGCCAGTAGCACCGTTTTGCCTCCTCCAGTCATTCGAAGCGGTCACACACTCGTCAGCTTGAGTTCCAGGCACACGTCGTTGCTCCGACCCGTCCAGGACGACACTCCAGGACTTCAAGTGGAGCAGAGGTGGTTGTATCTTTGACACCAGCTGCGGAAGCCTGCGCCCAAATGCATCACAGCCTGACGACGCATTTGGTTACCGCCGTTATTAACGTTTATCATGGAATTCGAGGCGCAACAGATGCCGACGAGCTGGTTGCTCGAGTGTATGCAGACGTCCTTACGTCAACTCGGCGTCAGAGGCGCGACTCGCACCGGTACCACACAGCTGCAAAAGCGGCTCGCTTTCCAGTTCTGACTGTCAAGAATGCTGTCAAGAATACATTTTTGACGTGTAAAGAGCAACATTATCGCCACCTGTTCCTCGCCCCATCGAGACGGTCGGTGGCCATGTCGCGTCCATTACTTCATCCCATGGGAGAGACCAAGCAGCGCAAGTCCCTCTCGCCCGAGGTACGCCGGCGCCGCCTCGCCTACGACCGCGAGGCCAAGCGCATGGCGCGGCAATCGTACCTTTACGAGCGCGATCATTTGGCCAAGACCATTGAGCGCCTCACGCTCAAGCTGTACGCACTTCGGGGCACGTTGCTTCCTTGGAAAGAAGTGGCAACAGCGCTACGTGGAACGCGGCAGTCGAGCATGCAAGCAAATGAGTACCTGCGCCACCAAGTCAACCAGTACGCGACTGTCGCCTCGCACCTAAGCCGATGGGTTGAAACGATGCAGCCGTCGCCCGTACGTAGCTCATGCAACTCATTGACTTCAACAGTGCCTAGGGCCTCAAGCACTCATCTACATGGCAAACGGTAACGCTCGCGGAAGATGATTATGTCCGCCAAGTTGGCTTTTCGTGGATCTCCAAGCAGTTGTACTTCGCCGCAGACTCGCAGCTACCTCCCGACCTCTTTCCACCAGCACACGAAGACGACGTTCGAATTGAATGGGGCGTCGGCGGTCGCCGACTCATCAAGCAAAAGCTCATTCCTGGGCGCCGACAAGATGTTGCCAAGGCGCTCTGGATCGTCAACGGTGCCACAGCTAGTGGTCTATGTGGCACCCCAGTCGACGTAGAGGTATTTGCGGAACGTGCTCGAAGCAAAGCAGTAAATGGTTCGTAGATACTGCATCAAGAAGGCACCGATGCCGACAAGCTGCACTACGTTCGAGAAACCTACCGAGGAAAGACTGCCCATGTCCTCCACAAAGCCGTCGTCGAGGCCGATCGGACCCTAAGCATGTTCCGTATGATCCGACATGACGCGCGTTGCCCAACACCCGACCTGCCTGAGACTTTTCAAGAATGGTAGACCAACGGCATTCAATTCCATGATCACCCCGTGGATAGGAACGAAATCCGACAGATTTCGCCAGAAAACTGCCTTGTTCGCTCTGTGTGTTGGCTCGAACCTGTAGCTGAGTTCGACTCGATGCTGGCGTATTCTAAGGAGCTCTTTCCCGACGTCTACCGGACGGCATCGCTCAAAGACTCGTCGCCGGCGGTGGCTCTTGAAGACCTCGTGCACCAAGAGCTTTTACGCTACGCCAAGGCTCGGACTGAGCGGTACTTCGACAACGTTGCCAAGGTACTCGAGAGCATTGTCGATCCGTTCACATTACGGTATCAAACTCTGTAGTAGTAAATGTAGTTTAGTGCTCTATGTATGACTTATATAACGTCCGATAAGAACCTCATAGCTTTCTGCAACCAGTCGCTACACGTAATTCGTGTAAATTGAGTATGATGCACTGACAAGGAGGCCTCGGCAAGGTAGGGTAAGATACCTTTTACCTTTAGGTATAATGGTAAGTCAATGGTAATAGGTAATTTTTCAAGGTAAAGTAAAGAGTAAAATCAACGCGGCTGCAATGGGGTAGTGGTAAAAGTCAAAATCTCACTTACCCTTTACCTTTATTAGAGGTAAAGTAAAGGTATTTACCGGGTAATTACCCTACCACTCTGGCTTTACACCTCTGGCTGGTCAAGGTCCCTGTGCTATGAAGTGCGCAAGACATCGCAGGCGTTTCCTGGGCAGTAGACGGCGAAAACGACAGCGGTTCTGCACGAAGCCGTTCTTTATCCGTAGAGATAAGGCTATTTGCGTTCGCTCGTGGCTTCGATCTGGTGTTGTGAAGTCCCCTCGGGATCGCCGCGGCCATGTTCCTAGCCTCGGCATCGTGCAGGCACGTGACCTAGATGAAGCCGTTGCAATCGTCGAAGACGAAGAAGCTGGTTTTGACGAGCACATGCTCGAAGATGGCTTTCTGGAGTACATTAATAGTGCATTTGACAATATCCAGGCGGATTTCATGTTAAGATTGTACAATACTTTTCGACGATGTGGCTCTTAAAAAGTAGGTCATTTACC
>JNBR01001842.1:0-10620 GCA_002081595.1 Achlya hypogyna | reverse complement strand
AGAGCACATGGTCGAGAAATTGCCAGTTCTTCGTAATGCGCGTGCACGTCACCGACGTCATCGACCGGCTGGACACGGGTTCCGTCCAGAAGTCGGTCGTGAGACCACAGTACGTTCCATCGGCAATGTGACGGGTAAGCGCCATCTTGAGCTGGTCACGGCCTGCCTCTGCCAAGGAGCGCACGTGACGAGCGATCGTCGTTGGAGCGGGAGCAGATCGTCAACACTGATGCGCTGGCGCGTCCGATGGGCAATGTCGAGCAACGCTTGCGCCGCCAGACTGAAACCGTCTCCTGACACCATGAGAAAAGGTCGCAGATCTTTAGCGCACATCATCGCACACGTCGCCGTGATCTTGTCCTTGGCGGCTTGATCCAACACTGCATGGCCAAGATGGCGTGCGATGCTCTCGTTAAACACGTCCGGGCACCGGTGGCGAGTCAACGGCGCCGTGCCATCCGTGATGCAGATCGCCAAGACGACACCACAGTTGTCGCAGACCGCGTAACTGAAAACGCGCTGCTCTTCGAGAGTCGTGAGAAACGCTGCGTTCTGCTGCACTCGTCCGAACATTTTCCACGCGGCGGAGCGACCAAAACGAACGACCGTAATGGAGTTGTCGTTGTTGGTGTGCAACAGCTGCGTGAGCCGGTCGGCCTCCCTCTTGGCTGTGCCACGCGGTTGGCCAGCTGCAATCTCGTTCGACAACGCCACAGCGGCAACGACCATGTTGGCACCCGCAGTAGCACGTTGATCGAGATGCTCGTCGTTAGACGCGTAGTCGCTGATAGTGCTTTGGCGGGCTGTCCGGTTCATTGTCGTTGGATGCAGTGATTCCATCCAATTCAGCTGCATTGCAGTCAAGTTCAAGAATGAACACCCTTTCTGGGTTTGCTCTTAGTCTCGTCTCGTCCTCAACATGAGTCTGGGAGAGGCCAACGAGTGTTGTAGAACTCTCCTATGCTCCTGCAGGCCGTCCTTTACGCGGTAAAAGCTTAGGACAGAAAAGGACAAAACGTACGGACAAATGTCGGCGTCCACTTTTTTTGCTGTGTACGTCCGTGTCCAGTCCGGAATTTATCGCAATTTTTTTGTACGTCCATGTCCGTGCGGTGTTTCGGGCAGCCTCTGAATGTCCGTCCGTGTACGTAAAAAAACGGACGGACACGGACGGACACGGACGGACAGCCCCATACGTACGGACTGGACGAATTTGCAGATCTGATGTGGACCACTGCCCGTATGGACGCCACGGGTGGCGTGTCGACGAAGCTTCAGTTGGCGGTGTCCTTTGTAGTGACCGTGGGCCCGCTTGAAAGCATGGTGTCTAACGGGTCTTCGTGCTGCTTTTGGAGTGAGTCCTGGGCAGCCGTGGTATTTGTGCTGGCTGTTGTGTCGTCGGCTTTGGCGGAGCCGACCGTGACGCTTGCTCCCAAAGACGATGCACCGACTTGAAAGCAACTGTATTGAATATCAAATCACTCTACAACACCGTCGCTATATCGGTTGACTTCGCTGAGCTCGCCAACAGAGTGTAGACCAGGCACGGCTGCTTGATGTGGTTGGAAGGGGTACAATGGCGCCATTCGGAGCTGCCTTCAGTCAGCACACGTTGCGCATTCCAACATTCCTGCAAGGAGGTAATGAAAACCCACGCAATCCTGGACGATCGCCAGGGGTCCATCCATCACTGGCTGGCGACACTATTCTTAGGGCGCTCGACGCCGACGCCTTGTTGCGTACGCCATCGCTGCTGCCTCTCTGGTCGGCCATCGCATATCTTTGGACGGTCATGACAAAACGTACGTCGCTTCCTTCATATTCACAACACAAACCGATACACCTCTACGTGACCGATATCGAACTCCTCAACGCCGCCCAAGGGTGCGTTGCCAAATACGTCGCTTCGCAAGCTGCGTCCCCGCACGAGTCCGTCGTCGATCTCAAGCGCAGCAGCGCTACTGTGGCTGTCGATGCCCACGGCGACAAGAGTTGGTCGGCACATGATAAACTTGGCGTCCGTTGCTTGAGCCACAAACACCTCGGCCGGCGCGAGACCAAACACAAACGTGGAGCGGTCGCCAAAAAGCGTGTCGCGCGGTGTCAGTCCGTGCGAAAGGTACGCCCCGACAACCCGACCAGAGTCAAGCACCTCCACGAGCAGTAGCAGTGGACCTGGTCCCGCGCAGTGGCGAAACAGCGTGTCGAGGCCCCGGCCGTGCTGCACGGCGCAGTAGGCCCGTTCGAGCTGCTTGAGCTGGGCCGTCGCCGGCAGCCACGAGCTCACGGCGGCATCGCGCTCGGGCGCCAATAGCGGCGGCGGTGTGCCGGCTGGCACGGTGAGGAGAAGTGGCCGACCGTACGCCTCAGGCACCGGTGGGTCGGTGTACGTTGCGCCGGGCACATGGCGCTTCTCCAAGTACTGCCGCCGAAAGAGGTACGAGTACCACTTGCGGTAGGCGACAGCGGAGATGTCTGCAAACGACAGCGGCTGTGTATGCGCAGCGAGCTCGCGCCACCAGACCCTATAGGTCATGAGCATCCTAAGAGCGCGGCGCAGCGAACGCGCCGGAGGCGGTGGTCTCAGCGGTCATGCGAGCTTTGCTGAGCTTAAGAAGAGCCATGAGGAAGCGGCATTGGATCTGTACATGGGTGAGCTGCCGGGAGTCGGCGATGACAACCTTGGGGCCCTCGGCGAGGTAGTTATCTGCGATGCACAATGCAACCTATAAATGGCGGAGTTAAAAGCGATGTCGATGGCGCGGGTACAGGCAGCGAGAGGTAGGCAACGAAGAGGCCGTGCATGGCGTCGGCAAAGTAGCGGTCGTCCCACGCTTCTTGGCGCTGCATGGTCGTTGCCAGTGCCGGGTAGCGCCAAGCGACCGTCTCCTTCAGCAAGTGGATGACCGCAAGCTCGCGAGACGGCGACGTCGGCAGCTTCCACTCGTCCTTGGCGCGGGTGCCTTCGAGGATGCTCTACGACTGGTCGTGGGGCAAACGACGCGGCGGCGTCGAGGTACCCGCATCATGCTGTAAGTTTGCGCCTCCGTGGCACCCATGTGAAGGGACAGTTGCAGGATCGCGGGGAGAACACGGCCTACGATGCGACGTAACGCTGTGGACAATGTGCAAGATTGGATACAGTGCTCGACGCCGTGGAGCTGATGCAGCACGATCGAGAGACGACGAAACGCCAACTCTGATTGCGGTGGCAGGGCCACAGGCAGCGGTGTCCCTCCTGGCTTGCCGAACGATGGGTACTAGCGCTTATGGTGACGAGAGAAGGCGGTAATGCACGTACCGTTGGCACGGCTGCTGGCAGCACCGCACCAAATACTTGCTTGGCAGCCGCGGTGAACACGGCATCGGCCTTCTTGGAGTCGCGCTCAGTAGTGCACAGGTAGTACCATGTCGCTAGGCGCTGTGCGTCAGGTAGACCCCTCCGACACTCCTACATTCCATGAGCCTCGTCTGGTGTCGGCAAGGACCCACCGCTATCGCATCTTCGTACGTTGACGGCAAGCTTGCCATGCTGCCAGGCGGCACAGGTCAAATGGCGAATCTTCTTCCTTTGCGCTAAATGGGTTCTTTAACCTCGGTAGAAAGAGTTCAACGTATCACCCGATGGAGGTTTTGCTTTTTAACCACATAGCATGGAGTTAAACCAAACCGACGACATCGACAAACGAGAGATGACAGAACTCGGCGCACCTCTCACAGCCATACTTCACGAGCAGTAGCTCGCAGCATACTTGCCGCTTTCCTCAGCGGACGTTCCACACAGCCCCTACCTCAGAAAAAACGCGATTTCACCGCGTTTTTCGACGTTAAACGCTTTTCTGGACATTCGAAATACATTTTTTCAATTGTTTTCTTCATTTTCGACAAAAATGAGCAGTGGCGACAAGAGCAAGGCGCTTGAGTTCATGGACGTCGAGGCGCCGGCGACGTCGCCGCGGTCCCGCGCATCCACGGCCGTGTCATCCTCTGCGCCTCCATCGCCCAAAGACTCGGCCACGCTGTGCGTATTCGTCTCGCCGTGGCCAAACCCTCATGGCATCATGGGCGTAGGCTGGGAAGCGTGACTGACTCGGTGAGGAAGGCCAAGCACCCGGTGGCCGCGCTCTTCCACGTGCTGTTCAAGGTCCTCGCGCTGCTTGCGTACCTATTTGGAGGCATCTTCTCCAGCAGCTTTGTCTTTGTCTTCGTGATTTGCATCCTTCTCCTCGCATTCGACTTTTGGACCGTCAAGGTACACTTCTCTTCTGTACTAGGTAAGCGATAAGATGGTCGCAGAACGTGTCCGGCCGCCTGCTTGTCGGTCTTCGCTGGTGGAACCGCATCAACGAGGACGGGACGAGCGAATGGATCTTTGAATCCCATGAAGACATGACAGAGGTCGACCCGCTCGACGCCAAGGTGTTTTGGACTGGGCTTTATGGTGCGCCGTGCATCTGGGCCCTCTTCCTCCTCATCGCAGTGCTCAAGTTCAACCTCGAATGGGCGCTCATCGCCATCGTCGCGCTCATGCTCTCCGCGGCCAACATCGTTGGCTACACCAAGTGCAGCAAAGGTCCTCAACTCCATTCCGCCCCAACCTTCACGATCTGCTTGTAGATGCCAAGAACAAAATGAAGTCCATGATGGCCGCCGGCGCGCTGGAGGCACTGCACACGGGCGCCGGCGCCACGATTCTCTCGACTCTGGGTGGCATGGCGTTTGGCAGCTCAGCTACGCCCACTCGCCCAGCGGCCTCCGCGCGTCCAGCAAGCGAAATCGTCTAAGCCACAAGCATACACTTGTCCTTCTCTTTCTTTGTCATTGCTACGGACAGCGTTGCCGTCGGAAGCTTGGCGACGTTGTCCTTGACGTATACCGAGGTCTGCATTCGCATCCATTCCAGGGCAGTTCGAGGGAAGCTGGTAGTTGGGCTGCTGAACGATCATGCGCTCCAACACGACGCCTATCATATCATTCGCGAAGTTCACCTACGTCTGGGTCACTATCTCATTGGGCGCTGTACTCTTGTTGCTTCAAGCTGCTCTGCGCGACGCCCAAGTCGCCTTCTTGTACAGAACCAGTCGGAGCCATCTGTGGCGTCCCTGCTATTCTACCGTGCGGATGTCTTTGCGCGTTCCATGCAGGCTGTCGCGGCCATGCGTCCGTGTCCGAAGCGCTCGTTGTCTGCCCCTGTAATCGCGTTGGACTGCGGAATGCACAATTTTTTGGGGCCCCCCACCCGGTGCCCAAAATCCAAGTCGGAGGCATGCACCACGAGGTCTTCTTGGCGCTCGTCGGGATCACAGGCGACGTCATCGTGGAGGATCCTGCGGGGGGCTACACGATCGATGTGAACTACTGCCCAGACCTTCTCTCGTCAGCAGACCGCGTGATCCTCCTGCACGTGCTCTCGGTCGGTCACGCGTACGCCCAGTTGGCGGCCTTTGCTTCGCCCATCACGCCTGCGCCGACCATCCCAGGCGCACACAGCTTGTATCGGCACGCGCTGCAGCACGCCGTCGGAACGTTCTTGCGTGCGTACGAGCGCCGCGTGGCGGAGCTTGAAGTCCGGGTACTGGACAAGAAAAGCACCGCGACGCTACCGCTAGCGCTGCTTCAAGTCGAACTTGCGACGGAACTCGACGTGTTTCCCTTCCTCCTATCGCTCGTGCAGCGTGCCCGCGATCTCCGTGGTAAAGATGTCCTCGAGCTTGTCAAAGCGCACGAAGCACAGGGAGTGCCGAGCCTCCAGGCTTGCGCGCGCACGCTCCTCGCCGCTTTGCACCGCGTTCTCTACCGACAGATGATGTCGTGGATGGTGTCGGGCACCGCGGTCGTCGACCCGTACGACGAGTTTTTCATCGTCGCCGACGCCGGCGGCTTCTCGCTGGCGCTCGCCCGGGCCCCGCTGCGGTACCTGCCCGCGACAATTTGCGAAGACGTGCTCTTCGTCGGCCGCGCCTTGCGCACGATTGCCGACGCCGCGCCGACCGCGGCCTTGCAGCTGCAGACGCAGATCACGGCGCTGCTCCAGGCGCCACCGCTCGTATGGGACGCCTTCGCCGTTGCCGCCGGTGTCGCCGCCCTTCGCGCCGACGTCGCCCGTGTGCTGTATGCGCACGTGATGGACGCCGCGACGTTCGTGCCGGCGTTGCACCGCCTCAAGGCGCTATTTCTCGGTGGCGACGGCGCGCTGTTCAACGCGTTTCTCGAGGGCGCAACCCCGCTCATGCTACACCCGCCACATCTGCGCTCGGAGGCCGACCTGAACCACGGGCTCTGGGCGCCGCTGCTCCGGAGCTACGCCGACGACGCCACGTATCCGATTTCCGTCCGCGTACCCGTCCAGTCGTTTGACGTCCGTCGCTTCGGCACCGTGGCCGTCCTCGACGACGCCGTCGTTGCCACCGACGCTGACGGCCTCGTATGCCCTGGCCCGGCCGCTGGCATGGCCTGGTGGCCGCACCCACAGTACGTTCAAGGCGGTAGCGCCAATGCCACCGTCGCATTCTCTGCCGACGCTCCCATGGCGCACGGGCTCTGCGTTGTGTTTGTCGACGGTGACACCCTCGATGCCTGCCTGCCACCGACGTGGACACCGACGATGGGCTGGACCCTTTCCGGCCCCGCTCCGACCCTCGCCGTCGACGTCGTCTTGGCCGCCGACGCCACCGCCGCGTCACTGCGCCTACTACAGGTCCGCGAGAGCGAAACAACTGTGCTGTTCACGGCACCGGTACCCGTGCCGCTTCCGCCCACGGGCGTCTGGACGCTTGAGGTGGCATTCGCCCTGGCTGTACCAACACTTGGCGGCGGCCCTGGGGTGCTTGTCTCCATTGCTAACGCGCCGCCGATCGCAGTGCTGCTGCCCAAGCGCAAGGACACGACACCGCTGATGCTCGGGCTGGCGATGGCCCCCGGCACCCGCATTCACCGATGGGCGTTCGCAACGGCGCCTGTGGCTGACCCGTGGCGCTACCTCGGGCTGGAGCTGCTCGAAGCCCCAGGACAGCGTTACCGCCAGCTACTCTTCCCACCAGCTCTCCTGCGAGGCTACAACGACGTGTTCCGTGTACTATTCCGGCTCAAACGACTGTTGTACGCGCTGACGCGAACGCCGGTGCCGACGCATGCGGCGAGTCTGGCGCGCCACGAGATGACGTTCGTCCTGCACCACCTGCTCCAGTACTTGCATGTGGCCGTTGTCGAAGCGGCGTTTGAGGCGCTGCTGCGGGAGGTGGCTGCGACAACGGACTTTGACGTCGTGCAGCGGGCCCACGCCGCGTTCGTTGCGACGATCGGGCGCAAGTGCTTTGTGCACGCAACGGCAGTCATGGCCGCGCTCGACAAAGTGCTCGAGAGCGCCTGGGGCTTTGTGCGTGAACCCACGGCGATGCACACCTTTCCGGAGCACTGCCGCTTGCTCTTCACAGTACTGAGCCAAACGCACGCCCGCGAACTCATGGCGCAGCTCGACTTTAACGGCTACGTGTCGTCGCTCATCGGCGACCGTCGGCATTGACACCGACGACCAGGCGTTGGCTTTGGCGGTGGCACGAGGTATTGCTTGCACCCAGCTGTGGTTAACAGAGACGCGATCGAAGATTAGATGTTCGCATCATGGTTGTGTCGGTGGATCTGCCCTCGTTCTCAGCGCGCCTCATGAGACGCGGCCGTGATCCCGACAGAGAACTTCTCGAGTTGCCTCGTCGTCCACGAATGAGCCAATTCTAAAGCAATCGCTGGATGAGGTTTTCCATTTCGACGTTGCTCGTGTTGTGTGAGGCTTGAGATGGACTGCACTGGAGCCACCGACGTCGCTTCACCGACGGTGTCAGATGCGTCGTTGCTGTTTTCCTGTGAGGCTTCGTGGCGAGGAGCTTTCGTCGCCACAGTCCAGAATGGCGCCCGACAAGAGAACGTGGACGTCTCCAGCGCCCTTTGTCCGTTCAGCAATGCCATCGAGCATCCAGCAACAGCATGCGCGGCCAGGACTAGACGATGGCCTTGATGGGCAGCGGCCTTAGCCACGTCCTAGCGAAGCGGCGACAGCGGGCGACCTTACGAGAGCCGCCAAGGGTCCGTCGCTCACTTCCACCAGGACGCCGACGTGGCACCGGTGTCCACTGGGGTCGACTGCGTCGGTGTTCTACTGCGTTGCCGGCCACAGCCTCGATTGCATCCGTCTAGAGCCCCGCGCATGCTCAAGCGCATCGCAAGACGCCTCTGTAATCTGCTCCATAGCCCACTTTTCTCAGGCAGCGAGATTCACGCGAAGAGCTACTTCTTGAGCAAAGCCACCGACGCCATTTCATTGCCCAAAGCCAACAACTGTTGCGGCGTCGCTTGGCCGAGCTGCGCACGGAAGCTTCGCCAGTTCCAACAAGACCCGGGTTCATACCGCTGGTCCAGAGCCAGTAGAAGTGCGCTGGTTGCGACAAAGAACGAGATAAACAAAGTTAGTTGGATGCAGGCTCCGAGGAACCTTGCGAATAGGGCAGCTTTTCAGGCGGTGTGGGCTCGGGCGCCGATTTGAAGTACGGGTGGTCGAGGGCAGCGGCGGCCGTGATGCGCTCCGACGGGTTGAAGAGGAGTAGCTGTCGAAGGAGATCGAGGGCGTCCTCGGAGGCGGCAGTGAAAAGCGATGCAAGGGGCGGGGCCTTGCTGGGCGTGAACTCGATGTAGTTGGGCAACGCCGTCATGCCAGGCCAACTCTCTTCGGTCGGCGTCCCGAGAGCGTGGAAGATACGCCCGAGCTGGTCGAGCTCTGTCATGCCTGTGAGGAACGGCGTGCGCAGCATGAGCTCGGCAAAGATGCAGCCGACGCCCCAGACATCGACGGCACCGCTGTACTCGCGCGCGCCGAAAAGCAGTTCTGGTGGGCGGTACCAGATCGTGCACACTTCCGACGTCATGTTTCGATTGGGGCTGCCGTACACGCGGGCGAGACCGAAATCGGCAAGTTTGATCTGTCCGTCGGCGCCAAGCAGCAAGTTCTCTGGCTTGAGATCGCGGTGGAGAATCCAATGCGCATGCAGGTGGGCAACACCCCGCAGCAGCATTTGCATGTACGCCTTGACGTCGCCACGTGAGAGCACGATGGCCTTGTCCTTGATGACATCGTCGAGATTCTTGGGTAAGATCTCAAACACGACATTCACCGTGTCGTTGTGCACAAACGCGTCGAGCAGGCGCGTGATGTTGGGGTGGCGCAGTTCCGTTTGCAGTTTTACTTCGCGCACGGCCGTGAAGTTGACACCATCCTTGAACTTGCCACGCTTGAACTCCTTGATGGCCACGGCTGCGCCCGTCGCCTTGTGCACAGCGGCATACACGTTACCATAGGTACCCTCACCGAGCTTGCTTCCGACGCTGTACCGGTTCATGGCCCCAAACTCCCAATGAACGCATTGATTTTGGCAGTGGACTTCGAGATCGACTCTCGGAGGTTTTCGAAGCGTTTTCATTGGTCGAAAGGCATCGATTATTCTTGGAATAGACCAATCATGAGGTCCAAAATAGACCAATCAAAAGGTACAAAAACGTATCTTCGATGAGCCATTCTCATGGACAAGAAACTCAACTAACAACACCGTTCTCAAGAACTCATGGAGAGTGACTGATTGTCTACCTTTAAGCATCTGCCGACCGCCATGGAGGGCCAGCCGCGCGCCATATAGCGCGTGATTCCTTCGTAATCTGGACAAGCCATCGCCCAGCTCAATTGGATCGTTTGCGCCGTCATCAACTTCGACTTCTCGCAAGCAAGGACTGTGTGAGCCGCGCCTTGAGTCGTTCGTCAAGTCTTCTTTATCGATTGTACTCTATGCACTTCACACCGCTTGAAACGTCGACTTAACTCGTGCTTTCAACTCGGCCACTCAAGCACCAGCAGAGCCGGATCAAGTTACTCCATCGCGATGTACCATCGGGACGTCGCCCTACCGCCATGCTTGCTGCGTGTACGGGACAGTACCACATGTGCACGGTCGGACCAAACTCACTTGCCATGTTTATTCGCACCAAATGCATCAAGAGCTGACGGCAAAATGCCAGCGAACTCTACATGCCATCAATGCAAAATCTAGTGGCATGCTTAGTACTTACTACTGGCTCAATGGGCTGGCTACTCAAGTCAAAGTTGCACACTTTGACAAATGAACTATTTTCATCTCTGATCACGAAACTGCGTCCAAAGAAGCCGATTGCCGTTGAGGTTTACTGCCACCACCATCTCATGACGCGGAGAGTTGCGGTTAAGCCTGCGGAGCCCGTAGCAGCGTGCCGCCGCGTGCGATTCAATGTCGCTTCTGTGTTAATGAGTGTCCTCCTGGCCAGCAACGCCGCCATGATGTAAGTGTTGCAAAGCCTCGTCCATCCTCATACACAGTAGGCCATTGAAAGCCTACGTGTCCGAGCCATTGCCGTGGGTCACCGATACACGCATGGGTCTAATCGATGCCTGGGCAGCGAACGCCACGGCTTGTGAAGAGCACCTCTATGCTGTTGCCCGACGTCTTAGCGAGGAGATGCCATACGGCACTTCGTACTGGTTTACCAACGTAGCGGACGTCATACGCGTCCACATCACCCTCGGAAACTACAGCGAGAATCCCAGTG
>JNBR01001841.1:68949-94648 GCA_002081595.1 Achlya hypogyna | reverse complement strand
CAAGCTGCGTGCGCAGTCTTTGTTACGCAGTTTGACCTCAACGTTCCCACGTGGCCGGCGTCGCCCAAGGCTTTCTGAGCCTGCAAAGTATAGTTCTAGCGTCATGTTTGCGAAGGAACCTTCTATCTGGCGGAGTGAACCTTGGCCCGTCAAACGCTCGTTTCCAATGGGGTGACTTTGGACACGACAGTGGTTCTAGGTCAACAAAGTGCCAAGCTGCAATTGCAAACTTGTGACTCCCTTTAGCCTCCTTGGGCCTTCCTGCAGCGTTTTACGGCGCACTGGGCTCGTCCACAACGTTGACCTTGTACTTGACTTCTCGACCACGAAAGACGGCGTCGCTGGTGTCGAAAACGACCGAGGCAATGCCGTCCTCAGGGGCGGACCACATGCCCTCGACGAGGCCGGCAGCAGCTTCCAGGAACTGCTTGGGCAGCACCATCGCGACGCCGCCAGCACCTTTGAAGACGACGCTCACTTTCACGCGCTTGCCCGTGACGCCGATCGAGTACTCGAGTACGCAACCTTTCGTCAGCGCAACGTCGAGCGACTGCACCGAGCGGGCGGCGACAGTCATCGATGCAAGCCCATCGTCGTCAATGGCGTTCACGGGGGTCGTCTGTGAATTGGGAATGCCGCCGATGCAGCCACGGCCGCCACATGTACACGCGCCACCAAGGAACGAGGGCAGGTCTGGCAACGGAAGGTACATGCTCACAAACGGACAGTCGCCGAGGCGCTTGCCGCCCGGGCAAAACACCATTTTGGCAACTGATTTCTCGCTCATGAGTGGTTTGATGAGTTTAAGGCACCAGGTGAAGATCGCCGGGGTGTTGACGAAGACGGTGCGTCCGAGTAGTTGCGGGTACATCTTTTCCGAGAGCTTACTGGTATCGCCGAGAACCTTGGAGAAACGCGAGTCGTTGCCACGTAGGAGCGAGAAGTTGGCAAAGTCGAGCACCGTGATGACCTTAATCAGCGTCCGCGTCTCGCGAGACTTGGCGTCCAGGTAGAGCAACGTGCTTTCGCGCGACAGCATCATGTAGTCCACGACGTCGTTATATGGGACGTTGTCCATGAGCGCCCGGGGATTACATAGACCGATGCGGACGATGAAAATAGGCTCACCCAGCGACGTGTACTTGTGGTCGCCCGCCACCTACCGGATTAGTGAGCGTACACCTCATGCATTGCGACGGACCTGGTACTTGGAGACTTGATCGTAGTGCGGAGCATTGGCACCCGTGCGAACCTTCGCGAGCGCTTCAGCACGCTCGGCACGCCACTTGATAGTAAACCGGATAGGTTCCTGGCTCGCTGCGGGGCTACCGTTGCTCAAGAGGAAGCGCAGCAACCAGATGTCGTCGTGCTCCGGTTGAAGGACATCCTGCACGAGGTTGCGCAGCGTTGCGACGTCCTCCGCGCGCTCCTGCAACAGCGCGTCCAAGTTGCCGCCGGTCAGCCCCGAGTCCATCGTCAAACAAAATGATTTGCGTCGAAGATCCGGGAAAGCTTCGAAAAGATCGTCGGTTGTCTTCGACAGTTTTCCAACCAACCGCATGACGGCGTCACGCGCCTCGACGGTGCTCGTCCTTGAAGGCAGCATCCGCGTCTGGGGAGTAGCGAAGTGATCATTGATCTTGCCAACCATGAGCTCTCTCCTCCGTCGAGCGCATGGGGCACAAGAGCGGGGGTCAAGACGCGACAAAGGAGCGTCTCATCAGTCAAACGACCAACACTCGACCAATACGGCGGAACAGAGGCGAGAAGGCCTCGTTGGCACCAGCAACGATATACAGGACAGCACCAACATCCAGGTCGGTGGATGAGGCCGGTTCGGCGACGGTCAAGGCCTTCGCGGTATCAAGCAACGCGGGGTGGAGGCGTCGGTGGCGAGGCTCTCGTCGGTCCTCAGCGGTTCGAGGCCACAGGTGCGCTCCATTGAATCGGCATGAACTTCGAGATAAACTCTGTGGACACTGCTTGCGCGCAGATGATAAGGGTACAAATGCGTATATCGTACTAGAAAGTTTACTGCTGCACAGTCATCTCCTCGAGGAGCGCGAGGTTGCGGGCGATGCCGCTGACGCCGCTGATAAGGCAGTTGAGGAGGAGCAGCTCCTCCATTGACACCTTCTCATAACGCTTCTTCTCCATGAGCCACTCGGCGTACGATGCGCGCATTGTCTTTGCGATGTCGAGCAGCGAGAAAGAGTCGACGTTGAGCATGTCGTGCGACCGCGTCATCGGTGACATCTTGGCCGGCGACGACTGCTGGTGCTCGAGCGCATGCACGTTGACCGTCACCTCGTCCGTCTCGGTGATGGCCGCGAGCGCGAGCGGTCGCGACTTGTGCTGGAACACCTCCACCTCGAGCTTGAGGCCGTTCTCGAGCGCCTCCATGAACTCCTCGAACGAAACCTTCCCGCTCCTGTCGGCGTCCACGATGTTCATAAAGTCGGCCACGTAGTCATCGATGGCCTCGACCTTCATAGCGCCCGACTGCGCGAAGATGTGCTGCAGCATCGTCTTGACCTCGTCCGCGTCGATCTCACCGGAGCAGTCCGTGTCGGCCAGCCGGAATGCCTCCTTCATCTGCATGAAGAGCGCCGTCTGGTCGGCATCGGCGTAGCGGAAGTCCTCGCCAAAGAGCGCATGCAGAGTGTCGAACGTGTCGTGAATGGCCGCGCCAAGTTCCTTGGTGGAGAAGGCCCACGCCTCCTTGGTGGTCACCACGTGCTCCGTGTGTACTGAGGCGCGGATGATCTCGTCGAGCTTGAGCTTCTTCTCGAGCGCCACGCCGTCGGCCAGCTTCTGCTCCTTGCGGAACTGGAACCAGCTCACAAGCTTGTACAGGATAAGCGTGTTGTTGAGCAGTCGCTGGCAGCAGTCGAGCACGGCCTCGTACTTTTGGTAGCTGAAGGCTGGCTTCCACAGCAGCGGTTCGAACGACGCTTCGCGCAGCAGACTCACTTGCTCCGTGAGGAGCGCTGGCACCTTCTTGGTCACGATGCTCTTGACGTCGTCCATCTTCTCCTTGTCCACGGCGCCCTCGGAGCTCAGGTTCTGTTCAAAGAGCGTCGTGAACGCCTCTTGTGCGAGCTTCATTTGCTTCTGAACGTTTTCGCGGAGAAGCCCAATAGCGCTCTGCGGGCAGAACACGAGCTCGACAAAGATGAAGAGGATGATGCCAAGCGACATCTGGCACAGGTTCGAGTAGGACGAGATCGGTGTGATGGTCTTGCTCTCGCAGGCGCAGCCCTTGAGCAAGACGCCTGCGGCCACATACGCCGCAACGAGCCCCGCGTATGCCTCATAGCCACCCTTCCACTTGATGTACATTGAGAAGGTCACCCACACGAAGAGAATGGCGTTGGTGAAGAACACCACTACTGCGTGGCTGGCGCAGCCGTACGAGCAGATGAAGAAGAGAAAGACGCTCGGGATGATACTGCCGGCAACGACGCCACCGACACGGTTCACTGTGACGCTGAAGGAGCCGCCTACGGACGACTGAGGCCGCCTGCACCTGGTGCCGAGATGTACCGATGCGGTTGCCCATGACGTACGCGACCGTGGATGCCGTCGTCGACGAGTACCCAAAGACGTACACGGAAAAGAAGCAGCCGGCGAGAATGGCAAACCAAATCTTGAACGCGTTTTGGAACTTGAGCTTGGTGTACTTGGACGAGTCGAAGTACGCGAGCACCGTGTTCTTGAAGAACTTCTTCATGCGCGACCGCTAGCCACGAGTGAGCTGCTTGCGCAGTGGCGCGGCCGTACCGTCTTGTGATCTTTGTTGTTGTACGCGTCCTGGAACTCGACGAGCGTTGTGCAGAACGACTGGAGCGAGAAAAGGAACAGGTTGAGGGGGATGTTGCCCTCGACGTCCGTGGTCGTCGGGTTCTCCTTGTGGTAGATCTTGGTCTGCGTCTTTTGGAAGTCCTGGAGCAGCTTTTCCATCTGGCGCTCGAGTTCCTGAAGCTCCGAGAGGTCGAGCTCTAGCACAGCATAAGCCACCGTTTGCAGCGGGCGCTCTGATCGTACTGCGGTTGTTGAGGTGGATTTCCTTGGAGATTTCGTTGAGCACGGTCGTGGCCTTGAGCTGGATCATGTATACGTCCTTCTGGAGCTTCTTCATGAAGCTCATGTGCAGCCGCTCGTAGCGCTCGAGTTGGATGGCTTGGGTCATGGCGCGGAGGTTGTCGATGAGCGATGCGTACAGCTCCATGTACGGCTTGGTCACGGACGTGCGGAAGGTCAAAAAGTAGTGCAAGCCGACACTCTGCTCCCACCACACGTCGTTGAGCAGCGCCGTCATCGCGTCGCGCTTAGCCATCGCCATGTCGAACTTGCGCTTGAGCTTGAGCTTAAGGAAGTTCATATGCTCAACATCCTTGTTCTTGAAGCAGTACGAGTCCACAATGAGGTTGAGCAGATCCTGCACGGTGTCTGCCGCCGACAGCGTCTCCTTCTGCAGCCGCCGGATGGCGCTACACAGCCATGAGTCGGACACCAGCTGGGCAATGGCTTACAAGATCGGGTACGGCACCCACAGCACGAAGAGCGCGATACATGCCCCGAGAACACCGAGAAGCATATACACGGCGAGGTTCTTGAGGATGTTCTCGGACGTATAGTACGGATCGTTGAAACCCTTGAGCTTGCTCGGGTCGATGAAGTCATTGGGACTCACGAGTGTCAGCGCAAAGTACAAGTTGTTGCCGATCGCAAACTTGCGCGTGTTGTTCTCCTATGGCGCAAGTCGCATGAGCCAACAGCGCGGGCGCGCGAGATGGCGTACGACGGGAATCATGAGCATCACAAAGGTGAAGACCATGATGAAGGGTAGAATCGTGTAAAAGTCGCCCTGGTGAACGTAGTACGGGGTGCCACTGAACGACTTGGTGATCCACGTCATGCGGTTGTCGTTCACGGCTTTGTTGGCTACGGAGACAGTCGGGATGTGGCCGCGGCGGCGACGGACGTACCTTCGGCGAGACTAGCGAAGAGCTCGGGCTGGAAGACCGAGAAGATGGCGTAGTTGTATAGGAAAGCGACACCAACGCCGCAAATCTGCTGGTAGATTTCGCGAACGGTGGAGCCGATGTTCTTGCCGCACGAAAAGATCGTCGCCGTTGCCACGTACGTGAGACCACCGAGGATGTACCACTCGGGAAAGAAAAACCACTGCTTCTTGTGGAGCTTCTCGGGAACCGTGATGATGGACCCGTTCACTTGGGTCGGTGTCGGCACGTATCCCGTTGAGGCTTGGGTCGACGGATTATACGCAGTCTGCACCATGGACGCGATGATGACGCCGACGGCCGTGCGCAACGCGAGCTCCATATTGAACTTGAAGTCAGCTACCATGCCTCATGAGACTGAGGCGACGCGGGACTAGCGTACGACGAAAGCGATTGTTCGCACCCACGGTCCGCTCCTTGCCCATGTTGATCTTGAGCTTCCCGAGGGCATCTTCCTTGCCACTACGTCCACTACGACTTGCGCGGCTCATTCGGGACTCGCGCCGGCCACCCATGCTTGGCTTGCTTGGCAACGATTCGCGCGTGACGACGCTAATGGGTGGGAGCATTCCTGTGCTGCTGCCATGCCGACTTAAGCTGCGCTGACGCAGAGAGCCATCCTCGCTACCACGAGGCCTATGGGATGGGATTAGGATAAGATGCGGTCAGATTGCCGGACGTACGCGTCGGCGGGGGTCGCCAACGCATGATACTTGATGGGACTCTCCATGTCACCTACAGCCAAGCCGCATGAGCACCGCGGCGCGGCACAGCCAACCTACCGTCCAAGTGCTTCACGCCACAACTGAAATGCGAAAATGGAAATCACCAGCGAGTTACATATCCACATGGTACTCGTCTGGAGGATCGCGGTTGTCCTATCCTATGGCTATCCACACGCAACTTGTTTTCCGGTGGGAGGGAGTTACTGGAGATTTTGCCTATCAGCCGACGTGACCGAACAAGTTCTATCGCCCTTCTCGGTGCTGCTCATGGTATCATGACCTCGAATGCACTCGGTCGTGCCGCCGCCCGGCAATCAAGGCCACCACCGTACGGCAACTTGCGTGCAGTTAGCCCCCCCGAACTCCGGGTTTCCTCCGGCATGCATCTCACCCACCAGCATACAAACGGCGAGTGAATGTGCGCTGTGAGTCACGCTGGTGGCGGTGCCCCGGGGCCCACCTTGTATGTCGGCCCTGCTATTATTATATAATATTAATAGAATAAATAATATAAAGGGGACGTAGCAAAGCCGCCATACATTAGTGCGGTTGTATTCTTATTACAATTTAAATGTCACCCATGACACAGCCATGTCAAGAGCCAGCGAAGCAATCGCTAATTGAACCTTTAGGCACTTCAAGGTTGATGTGCAACGCCTTGCGGCGAGTCGCAGGCTTCTGTGTTTACCTACGTGGGTGCTCGACGGGCGGGGTCGTTACGGCCCAGCCCGTCGGCTTGGACTCGGCGCAGGAACGTCCAGCGATGAACCGGGGCACGCGTGGCTGGTTCGTTCGCATGAGGCCACAGGCGGATGCGCCAAAGACGAGGAGCGACGAAGGGTTGGACCGACGCCGGTGCCTGCAACGCCGTTATGGACGGCCAGTGCTGGCCGGCCGCACTACGGTACGTGCGTGGACGAAAATGACATGGCAGTTCCGATCGTAGGAAACTGAGGTGTCTTTACGTTAGCGCACGAGTTTGTGGCTTGCGTTCGCGGCGAGCTTCTTTGGGTTTGCGTCCAGCGCGAGGAGGGCGAAGAGCTCAGCCTGCCGAGTCTTGTCTACGAACGGTTGCATCTGCCATGCTGCTATGTACAGAAGCGCGGCGTCGTGGCCCGTGCAGTCCAGAATGTCGTCGACGATCAGGGCCTTGGCCATGATTTCGCGCTCGTACATGAGGACGAGTTCCTGAAGGATAGATTCTACAGAGTGGGCATGAGATCGAGTATCAATGGCGCAAGGGACAAGGTCGCACCATATTGGAATTTGGAAAGCGTGGTTGTTGGATCTGAGTCGAGCACCACGGTCTCAATCGTCGGCATGGCTTCGAAGAAGCAGGTGTGGCGCATGCACCCGACTATTGCGGCCTATGGCAACTAAGGTTGCAGCCGCGCTTCCTGAGTGCGATGTGCATACCAAGCGATCGATCAGGGCTTCGAGGTTGCGCTTTACTTGATGAGCCTCGCGCTGCAGCTACGCGGTAAAAGGTAAGCAGACTGTGGCGAGCGTTTGTACTATCGTTCGTACCTTCTGACGGAGCTGGTTGTGCAGTCCCGTGGCGTCCATGAGGATGCCCCACGACTCGCCATCGGCGTACGTAGCCTTCTGCAGCGCATTGGCAATCTGCGTGAGGCGCCCAGTGCCTTCACCGATAGCCTTGTCCCAGTCGTTCTGGAGCTCCTTCAGCACGGTGACGGGCGTCCGGCGTCGCTGCATGGTTGGCAGGTGCCTTGATCGTACTTATGTGATTGGCTGAAAAGAGATCTATTTCTTTAAATACTATCATTCCATTGGCCGATAATGTGCGCCACTGTGGTTGGTCAAAAGCATTCTCAAAGCGTCTGATAGGTCTATTGGTGTCGGCAGGCAATTGGTAGAAAAGCTGAGCTTTTGCGACATGAGACGTGGGGATTGGTTGAAATGGCAATGATATGGTTGCCTTTATCTTTCGTTTGATTGGTCACTTGGGAAGGAGGCCAAATATCCCACGTGGGAAATATTCTTCACGTGAATTAGGAAGTTGCCGTGGAAAACCTTCCAAACCTTGTGAAGATCAATTCTCACGAGCCCCAGCCGTCTGTCGCATTCCGAAGATGGCATCCTCGTTCGCTGCTTGCGAAGATGGTATTGCACATTCGAAACCCACGCCGCGCCCAAGATGCCTTATGCGTACCGACCCCTGGATGATGCGCTCGTTGCGTTGGCCGGGAATGGCGAGCACCCCGCCAAGCACCCTCTTTGCCCTTGGACCTTCGGCAGGTCAATTTGTGATTTGTAATCCCACCGCGCTTGGGAAATGGTTTGTAAACCGGAAAAAAGGACATCGGGCGCCTGAATGTTGCGCTTTTCGGGGACTTCAAGGCGACTGTCCCACCCCCCATGTCATCACCTCCAGCTTGCACCTGGGTCACCATTTTATTCGCCGTTTGATTGGTGGAGAAGTGGAAAATTATCTTTTTTACCACCAATAGGCAATTGGAAAGGGCGAAGTTCGAATGACGAGGAGTCGCCGATCCAAGCGAAGTACGAAGTTCAAGTCGGGAAGGCTCATTTTTCATTTTCAGCCCACCGAAACAGGAACCATGGCCAAGCGTATCAAGGTGGCGTCCAACCGCGGTTCGTTGCTGCAGGCGCCGAGATGCATGAAAGCTCAATGACGCGTGGTAGATGTGTGCATTGTTGGCATCGCGCGTACCCCCATGGGCTCCCTTGGCGGCTCCCTCGCGACCAAGACTGCTGTTGAGCTCGGTGCCATCGCGATTCAAGGTACCCTCCTCCTCTTGTTACCTTTGCTTATACAAATCTTAGCGGCGGTTGAGCGTAGCGGTATCCGCGCCGAAGATGTTGATGAGGTTTTCATGGGGCATGTGCTTTCGGCGAACGTTGGCCAAGCCCCTGCTCGTCAGGCGGCGATCAAAGCCTGCCTGCCCGAGAGCGTTCCGTGCACGTCCATCAACAAAGTGTGCGCTTCGGGCATGAAAGGTACCGTTCGATACAATGTACGACTTTATAACAATGTATAGCTGTGGCATTTGCAAGCCAAGCCATCATGTTGGGCTTGCGCGACGTCGTGGTTGCGGGTGGTACGTACTTCGACTCTTCGAAGCTTGTGGTCTTACCTAGCTTGCGTGCAGGCATGGAGAGCATGACGCATGCCCCGCACATGTCGGGCACGCTCCGCGCTGGTGCGCGTTTTGGCGAGGTGTCATTTGTCGACGGTATCCAGCGGGTATCTACCTCTCCATCCATCGACTGAAATCTGACGTCGCCTCTTTGCTATAGGACGGTCTCAACGACGCCTTCGACAACGTTCCCATGGGCAACTTTGCTGAGCTCTGCGCCGAAAAGTACAACATATCGCGCGCTGACCAAGACACCTACGCCGCCGAGTCGTATCGCAAAGCAGTCGTACGTCCTCCCCGAAATGCTTCGTTTCAAGTGTCGATGTTCGCTGCTATAGACCGCGACAGAGGCCGGCAAGTTCAAGTCGGAGATTGTGCCGGTGCCCGTGATCCGCAAGCGCGGTAAGCGTTGCACCACCGATCCCATCTAAGCGCACTCTTCCAGGCGAGGCACCCGTGCTCGTCGAGCGCGACGAAGAGGCCTTCGCCCGGCCCGTTTCTCTCGACTCGCTCGGCAAGTTGCGCCCGTGCTTCACCCCGCCCCAGAGTGTCACGGCGGGCAACGCGTCACCTATCAGCGACGGCGCGGCGGCGCTAGTTCTCATGAGCCGCGAGAAGGCCGTCGCGCTGGGTGTCGAGGACCGCATCGTAGCCGTCGTACGCGGCTTCGACGACGCCGCGCACGACCCGCGCTTTTTCACGACGGCGCCGTCGCTCGCGATCCCCAAGGTACCCCGCTTCCGCGGCTCAAAGCTAATCGGCGATGGCAGGCACTGCAGCGGGCCGACGTAACGCTCGACGAAATCGACTTTTTCGAACTCAATGAGGCGTTCGCGGCCGTTGCCCTGGCCAACACGCAGATTCTAAGTCTGGACGCCACCCGCGTCAACGTGTACGGCGGGGCTGTCGCGCTTGGCCATCCGCTCGGCTGCTCGGGCGCCCGTATCGTCGGCACACTCTGCTCGGTGCTGCACCAAGAGAACGGACGGTATGCGGTCGTACCTTTGTCCGGCCGCTTACGGCGCGTAGGATGGGCGTTGCGGCTGTGTGCAATGGCGGTGGCGGGGCGTCGGCCATCGTCGTGGAACGCGTGGCCAACTGACTCGCGTCCCATCTCTAAGTTCCATTGCCACTTATTAATGTATTTTGCCGTGCGTGCTACGGGTCGATGGGGAGCAGACATTCCTTGGCGTCCGCGAGGGGCGGCGCGACCAACGGCGTCTCCACGACGACATTGCGCGTCGTGCGGACGAAGTCCACGGGGCCGTGGAACGCGAGCTGATAAGCCTCGTAGTGCTGGAAAAAGGTTCCGGCTAAGTACGTCACTATGCGTTCGACGTCTGCGACGGCGAAGATGGCAACGTGGTCCGGCGGGAGGTCGACGCTGTGCTTTGTCAGGAGTCGCTGCAGCAAGGCGAAGGTATCGCAAAGCGACGCGGACGTCGTCGTCGCGCACGTGAACACCTGCGTCATGATGGCGAAGAAGAGCGCTGTCTGTTCCACGGAGAGGCGTGCATCGCGGCAGAAGACGAGGTTGTATAAACACAGATCGACCCACACGCGGCTGCGGGGATTGCTGCCGTAGTGCGCTACTTGCAGCAGCTGGCAGAGCGTCGCGAGCTGGTCTGTTGGAGACGACGCGGCCAGCAGCGCCTCCGTGTCCTCCCGAGATAAGACGCTGAAGACGAGTTCGTGACCGGGCGGGATCTTGGGCTTTTCGGGCTCCACCACCACAGGCACAACGACCTCCTTCACTTCTTCTTTCTTGGGCATCGCAGCGGTTGGCGGCGCCGTTTCACTTCATGAATTGTGCCATCCGGCAGGCCAAACGGCGATGGCGACTCCAGAGGCCGGCCACCAAGGATCGAGGATCGCGCTTTGACAGCGGCAATTAACGAGCTGTCCACAGATCAGGAAACCTACAATATCGACGACACTCAAAAGACGCAACGTCGTTTAGTAGCGCGGTGGCTTAATGAGAGTAGAGATCCGAGACGTCGGAGGAGACCGTGTCATTGGCCGTGATGCGGTGCACAAACTGCTCGGGGATCGGGCGCTCGATGTACTCTTCGCTGCCCTCGGCCTGGGGGAAGGCCACGTTCATCTCGGACGACTTGGACGTGACGAGCTGCACGTCACGGCCTTCGTACGACAGGTACACGAGGCACCCATCCGTCTTGTCGATCGCGACGCTGGGCACCTTGCCCTTGCACTGAACCTGCACGTTCTTGCAGTTAACGATCTCGACGGAAGAGACGGCACTGTCAAAGATGAGCTTCGTCTTGGTGCACTTGTCGAGCGCGATCGTCTTGGCCTTGCCTTCGATGATGAGCGTCGCCTGGTTGCAGTTGAAGATGTACACTTGCTGCTTAAGGTTGACGTCCGAGAGCGTAAACACGTCCTTCTGGTGGGCCACAAACCAGTTGCCGTTGCGGATCTCGCAAATGGGGTCCTTCGCCACCTCGGACGCAGCAACCTTGGGGGCGGGGGCGGCCTTGGGCGCCGCGACCGGGGCCGGGGCATCGCCACCCTTGTACTCCTGGCGCCACGTCTGCATGTCCTTGGTCACCGTGCGAAGACCGGCGGTCTTGCCGCCGCTCTGGTCAATGGACTTGATACCGGCAAAGATCGCGTTCATACCACCGCCAGCGGCAGGGGCAGGCTTGGCAGCAGGGACGGCAGCCGGGGCGGCAGCAGCTTCGGCCGAGAACGACGCCACATCGCCACCCTGGGCGTTCCAAGCAACACCCGTCGTGTGGTGCTCCTTAACGTACGCCATAAGCTCGACGAGCAGAGTCTTAAAGGTGGCAACGAAGTCGATCTGATCGGGGTTGGTCGTCTTGAACTGGACGCGGATCTTGTTACCCCAGAAGTCACCGCCGCCGATGTACGACTCGATGAACGGCTTGGGGGCGGGCTCGACGCAGAGCCAGCCGAGGCTCTGAATGCCCTCGTTCAGCATGTTCTGGTGGTTGGCAAACTCGCTGCGGTTGTCGCGGAGCTTGTTGATCTCCTTCATGCACTCGGTGATGGGGGTAAGGAGGTTCATCGCGGGGGCCGCTGGCTTCTTCGACACGCTCGCGGCAACAAGATAGGTGCGCTGGGCATCAAACGCGCGCTTGACAATATCACCGTATTTCTGCACCTCGGGGCCAAGCTTGGCGCACGCAGCGAGGAACGGAAGCAGGTACGTCGTCGTGTACTCGTCATAGGCCTCAATGCGCGGGGCGACCTGCGGGGCCGCAGGAGCAGGGGCGGCGCGGGCCGCAGGGGCAGCAGAGGTGGCGGCGGGCGGCGCGACACCAATCTTGGCCTCGACGGCCGTGAGCCGCTCCTGCAGGTGGTTCAGCAGGTCTTGAAGAGCTTGGGTGGCGGCCATGATGCGGACGACGCGAGAAAAAACTAAGTGCGCAGGGCGTGAATCTTAACCGGAGATTGCCAACTGACGTTGTACGATTGTACCCTACGTACGTTCCCGTACAACGTTGCATTCCCAATCCAAACCCAAGCTAGGGACTCACTAGACAAAAGAGATCTCCATGCATCTCCCATGCACCTCAATCACTTTTGCACCACATTGTGTTTACTTGCGGGATTGCAGTAGCTCTCCAGTCATAACCTTCGCTTCGATCTCCCGAGATGTCGCTACCGCAAATGAATGTACGTTGTACGACACATAGATACGACCGCTGTATGGCGATAGTACAAGACATACAATCCGCCCTTTCTGGTGCGGTGTTGAAGTTCGTCCGCGCGAAGTGGCGGCGCCACTTCTTGCTCCTTTCGACCGCTTCGTGTAGGCGGCAGGCCCCGGCCCCATAGATTGCGCCACCCTAGCCAAGAGCCGCAGAGCGAGAGGTATACCAGCTGCTCGATTTCTGGCCCCAGGTTGCGATCCTACGAGGCAAGAAAGACATCGACACCGGAAGGACGAAACCAGCCGTCAATCCATTCAGCAATACCTCGAGACTTCGACGGATAGCACGTCATGCCGAGTCAATTGGAGGCAGGTCATCGACGAGGGCCCAGTGCGACAACCCGCGCAACTTTGAAGACCGCGGCTGCCCTCAATAGCTTCAATCTGCGACACCATGAGCTGCCTAGAGGTGCATTCGGTGGCGAGCGACCCTCGGCGCAATGAAATTAGCCCCGCTTCATCACAGCTCCCATTGCCAGCGTTTTGCCTCGAGCATCGTGTCCACCTGAACATTGGCTTCGTTACACGAACAGCTTGTGTCCTCGGAGAATAGGGTCCTGGCTAGTACGAATTGCCTCCTCGCTCGGTAGCTTGTTGGCTCGCGCAGAGGTGCCATGGCCTCACGTTTGGCGCTCCTAACCGTGGCAGCTTCGCCAGTGAGCGAAGGCAATGGTCCCATGGGCGTAGGATGCTGGTGCACGCAGCTATGTTCGCGCACCTGGGGTTCGCAATGAGCTTTTAGGCTCGTCGACGAGGCGAATACAAAATGCAAGGTATTTCACCCGCCGGTATTTTTTTGTTCGAGGCATTAAAATACTTATTTCCCTCAGCCGACTGCTGATGGCGACGCCCGAGGAAGCCAAGTTCCAGGTCTACAACGATGCGCTCCTGCACGCGGCGACTTGCCGCGTGCCCGATTGCACGAGCCACGACGGCCGCTGCCAGAAGGTCCGCGCCTCCATCAATCACTTTGTCCAGTGCTACTCCAAGCGCCGGACCACGTCGCGCATTGACGAGATCGAGGAATGCAAGCACTGCGGCAAGATCTTCGGTCTGCTCTGCTTCCATGCGAAGGTGTGTACTTCAGGTGAAAAGTGTCAGGTGCATATGTGCGATTACCTGCGGCGAAAGTTGGGCCAGCAGGCACAACGGGCGACAACGGCCGCTGCTGCAACCGACCGTCACTGGCCCGTGGAGCGCCGCATTGCACAGGCAGAGCAAGATCGACTCAATACGCTCGAGCTTCTACGACACATCGTGAGGCACAAGTACGCCAATGGTGAAGAGATCCAACCGTACTACCAGCAATTCCTTCATTGAAAATACAACGAGGATATGACATACTGTACACTCGCTGTATATGAAAGCATGTTTGCATTCGACACAAAGTCTCTTGTAGCGACAGCAGCCGTTAAGCAAGGTTCATAAGCACCGCCAAGCTCCAACGACGAGCTCAAATGCATCATCGCTAGGTTTCCCGATCACAAGACCTCCAATCTTTGCAGCGAGACGAGCGGCGCAGAGGTCAGCACGTTGACGAGTACGAGATTTCGTCCGATAACCGCCTACACATATGCATCAACCGTGCTCTCGGCTACGACGATCTGTTCATACCTGCAGTGCGCTTCCGTCAGTCGAGCTCGGCCTGGGACTGAACAATCAATTGAAGATGGCTGCTTCAAATTGACCAGTGCGCTTAACACCTCGTTGCAAGCTTCGAGGCTGGTTAAGCCATGCCAAAAGCCGTTCCTTACAAGTGCCATGCGATCGTTGCCCAACGGAGGCTGCTCCCAGGCACTTGATGCGTCCGGCCATATATTTAAACTCTTAGCTTTACTTGGAACACAGTGCACATGTACGAACTGCACAGCTTCCAGATGCCTTCATCGGCACCAAGTCGGTCGATTGTGATTGTACTCTGCTCACAACGTTAGCCTCTTCGCCCAGGCAAAGCCAAGGTACGAACAAAGCTAGTATTAACCAAGTGTCGTCCTAGGCTTGATTCGCATACCACTCAAGACATCGCAGCCCATGCAAGGCGATTCCGAGAAGAACTCTCGTCAATTGCCGCGCTCTCAGGCGCCGGTCTGTGGTCGACAGCCTTGCCGCCCGACAGGTGCACGACGGAAGGTTTCCGACTTCCAACCGTGCGTCCTAAAATTGAAGGGGTGCTCTAGGACTTGGCCGAATCATATGGCCCCAGGAGGAACAGCCACGAGCGCCATGGACGAAGTGTCTGCGGCTCGCGGGCGTTTGACGCAGGCGAGAGCAACGCTCACTCCTGCCGAGCCTTCGAGTTTATGCGCCCGCGGGCATCGGTGCCGATCGATGGGCGTCCGCGGAAAGAATGTACGTCCTCCCACCTGATCCGATTGGTGCGTCCTGGGCAGATGCGTCCTGGACCGATGATCATTTGCAAATCAGAAGCCTCATGGCCCCATCCCTCATCGACCTGCGCTGGGCTCACGACCCCAAGGCCCCTGCACCGATGCTCGCAGAGATCAGCGCCGATTGCGCGACGCTGGGCGTCGCAGCCTTTGACATGTACGGGGATCACACGTCCGAGACGTCGTGGCTGACGCGCTTCCAAGCCGAGGTCGCTGCGCGACTGGGTAAGGCCCGTGGTCTCTTTGTGCCTTCGGGGGTCATGGCGCAAAGCATGATGCTCAAGATTTACGAAGAACAAACGGGGCGAAGCGTCTTTGCCGCCGACTACAACTCGCACGTGTTCATCCACGAGCAGGATTCGTACATCCACTTGCTCAAGCTCAGCGCCCGCGTGATCCCTGCACGTCCGACCATTGTCCAGGCCGCGCCGGTTTACGACGACGTTCGTCCTCTTCTCGAGCCCGAGGACGACAAGGACCTACCCGCAGTCCTACTTCTCGAGCTCCCGGAACGCGAGATCGGCGGCAAGTGCATCGCCTTTGCCGAGCTCGCGCGCATCTCCGAGGCCGCCCGGGCCAAAGGCGTTGCCGTGCACATGGACGGTGCGCGGCTCTGGGAAGGTACTCCCCCTCTAGCGATGACTCTCACTCTTCTTCGTAGCGGAGGCCGCTTACGCAGCGCAAGGTCACTCGCTCCAAGACGTTTGTGGGCTCTTCGACTCGGTGTACGTATCATTCTACAAGGGCCTTGGCGCCATCACAGGTGCCATGCTGCTCGGCTCGGGTCCGTTCATCGATTCCGCGCGTGTGTGGCTTCGCCGCTTTGGTGGCAATCTCTACACGCAGCTGCCGTACGCCGTGTCGTCCTGGGCGGGCCTCCGTGCGCATGGCGCGGACGAGTTTGCCGCTAGGCGGTTGCAGCTACAAACAGTCGTCGCCGCCGTCACTGCCGCTGTACCTTCGTCGCTTGTCGTGTTCGATCCACCGGTGCCCGAGGTGTCGATGGTGCACGTCCATTTGCTTGGAGACCTCGACCGCATCAAGAAGGCGCAAGAGGCTGGCGAGGCCGCGAGTGGCGTTCGCTGCTTCGTGGCCGTGCGCCCGTACCGCACAGGAACCGGAGACGTTGTGCCAGAGCGCTTTTACTTCGAAATGAACATGGTGGGCCCGCCAGCGCGTTGCGAAGAGCTCATGTCTGTGGCTAGGGCGTCTGGAACAGCCCGATTCCCGTCGAGACATGGGTCAAGGGCTGGACGGCGTTTGCGGCTGCGTACGCGGCGGTGTAGCGGCGCCTAAAAATATCGACGTCGAACCGCATGATAGTTGCCAGTAAAGCATGCTGCATTATAACGGTTCTTGGCGAGTTAAATATGGGAACAGCGGGTTCGCGCAGCTTGCAGCATGGTGCGCCGGCGCCAAAGCTTTCGGCCGCAGAGCTCGGCGACTTTGTGACGGGCCTCGGACCCGAGTTTGCGCCGTACGGGGAACAGATCGTGGCTCAGGGCATCGATAGCGTCCAAATGCTCACGCTCGCCGAGGCCGATCTCATCGCCGCATGCCGTGTGACGAATGCCGCGCACGTTGCCACGATGCTGTACCACCTCAAGCGGCTCAAGCCCCCACCGGAGCCGCCCCGAAAAGGGCCCAAGCCCAAGCGCCGATCGATCGGACGCGAGGAGGCAGCGACGGCAGCCGCCGAGGCTGCGCGTGCCGACGTGCAACAGGCGGTGCTCGCAAGTATCGAGAGCACATCGCAACTCACCGCGCCGTCGGCGGAAGAAACTGTGGTGACGCCTATGGACCGTGTCGAGAGCATCTCTGGGGTGGCCAAGATAGAGCTGCCGCCCATCGAACACCCGCCCCAGGTTCCCGTCGAGGCATTCGGCGAAGTGACGAACGATTCGGCAACCGAGTCCCGGTGCCCGCCCATTGAGCACACGGTAGACGACACGAAGACTGCCGTCGCCGCGATTCAACAGACAGTTGTCAGCGACGTTGACAATGTGCAGAGTGTCGACAACGCGGCACCACCGACGACTCAAATCATTTCAGCACTGAGCTCGCAACCAGCAGCGCCGACTATCGCACCGGGGGCAGCTCAAGTGCCTCCAAAAGATGAGCCAAGCGTACACCGTCGGCAGAGTGGGCAAGGGTGTCTAAGGTTGTGTTTGGAGTAGTTGCCTGGCAGCTCGGATCCCAGCGATGCTCTCGTACGTTTTTGACAGTGCGACGTCTCTGCATTACGGAATGTAGAGCCCTGCACTTAAAGCCGATCCTGTTGCCACGGTACCAGGACCAGTGCGGACGATGCCCATCGAACCAGTATGTTTGTGCTCGTGGATGATGGCTGACGAAGTGAACAGGTGCGTCGCCTCCCCAGCCGCCGGTATTCCCTGGAACTCCAGCGCAGCGCCTCCATCCGCGAGATTGTAGATTTGCGCCCGTCTTACCCCTTAGTAGAGTATTTGTAGGCTCGCGACGTCCACCCGAACCCGAAGCCGCAAATGCCAATCCAGGCTTTGGTATGGCTCCTGTCATAGCCGTCGTGACGACAGCTGCGTAGTGCCGAGAAGAGAGCCCTCCAGTCAAGTTTGCTGGGCTGCGGCCTGTCATGTCCATCCACACGATGGTTCGCGACCACTTTGACGAGATTGTGACGGCGCCAGTTGCGACGCTGAACCCGACTTTGAGCCACTATCATGCGTACTTTTCGTACGCCGTGGGAAAAGACAGTGCGAGCCGCATTGTCCGCGAGCGTATCGCGCTTATCCACAAAAATCTGGTCGCCAAGTCTGAGGACAAGTTGTCCACGTTGCACTTAGTGTGTCTACTAGTGGGATCGTTGTCTGGTACGACGCCGACAAGAGTGTGACGGAGAACGCTCTGATCCAGCAAGGACTCGCGCACTCGAGCGTTATCATCGTGTTTGTGACGCGCCATTACATGAACCTCGTCAACAGCGACGGGCAGCTCGAGAGCTGTCAATACGAGTTTTCGCTCGCGCTTCACATGAAGACTGTCGAGCGGATGATCTTTATCGTCTTGGAGGACGAAATGAAGCGCTATGTTTGCTGTCCTCGATGAACACTGCAACTAAACGGCAGGTTAGGATTGCCTCTCGGGGGAATTTCGCATCATCATCGGCGACCAAGAGTGCATGGACTTCACCCACGACGAATACTACGATGACGCGTGTCTCGAGCTCGCTGAGAAAGTGCTGGAGCTGGAACATCGTCCTCCACCACCGCAGGAGCCCGGCCTCATCGAGGCCATGGGTGTCGGACCGCTCATGAACCGGCTAAAGCAAGACCATCAGCCATGGGAGGCGACGGAGCGTGTGCTCAAGCGTCTTATTGTGTTGGCCATGGCCTCGCCAGCGTACAGCGACAAAATGCTTACCAAAGGCATCCTCCCGATCATGGTGCATTTCGTCAAGCTCGATTTTTCCGACGAAGGCACTGGGTTAGTTGGCAAACCCCGCTGACAGCCGTGTAGAGGTTCCCCCCGAGGCCGAATTGGCCCTTTTGCTGCTCAAAATTCTTGCGCGGAGCAGCGGTGTTTTGCGGCGAAAGATTTTGCTGGCGATTCAAGACATGTCCCTTCTCACATCGTTCACGGCCTACCTCACGGTACGCATTGCTACCCGTTTGCACTGCAAACTTGTCTATGGAAGGTCGGAGAAGGGTTCACCAAAGAGCACATGGCGGGGCTCATTCGCAACCTCTTCGTCGTTGGCGGCATCAAAGCTTTCGACAAGAGCGACGGCTTCAAGCAAACAATTGCTGCGTTGCTCAAGATTCTCGGCACGGGCACCATGCTCCAGCAGGTACAGACAGCACTTGCGCCATGCATTTGTCCGCCGCCTACAGGTTCAAATATGTGGTTGTGGTAGTATGAGGCGGGGGCGGCGTTGTGCGCCATCTCGCTCAACCGGGAATACCAGTCTCTTCTCGTCGAGGAAAGTGCAATCCCGATTTGCATGCGCAAGTTGACGACAACGACGTCGCACGAAACAGTGCGAGACAAGGCGGCCCTTGTGCTGCGCTATCTTTCCGGTACGGAAGACAACCAACGCGAGATTGGCTCGGAGGGGGGCATCGTCGCATTTCTGACGTTGCTCAAGAGCGGAACCCATTCACAGCGCGGTAACAATCGTCGCCTCATGGGTTGCGCAACAACAGTTTTGGTAGATACGAGCGCCGCAGCTCTGAATTGGCTCATGGAGTGCTCAGAAAACCGCAGCCGCCTCGTCAAAGAAAATGGTATTCTTACTCTCCTCAACTACGTCGTGCGAGGGCGCAAGGTACACTGCTCTGGTTGCGACAAAGGCGAGTGCCGAGAGTAGTTCGTACGCCAGCAAACACTCAGTGCGCTAAGCAAGCTTGCACCCCACGCTGAGTACCAAATTCCCCTGGCAAAAGCTGGTCTCTTGGGTGCATGCTTCGGTGGTGTCCGTGACTTCAACGCACAACATAGGCCCGTGCGTCGCGATTCTTGGTGTCGGGAACGACAGCCAGAAGACGGCCGCATGCATTGTGCTCACGGCTCTGGCGTCCACGGACTTGCTTGAGAAGATGAAAGATGCCATTGGTCCCGTCGTGAACCTCTACTGCGAAGGCACGGTGCCGCAAAAGAAGGCGGCCAAGATCGTCCTGGAAAAACTGAGTCGCAACAAACTGTTCAAGGAGCAAATCGTTGCGCTAGTCAAAGAAGGTGCTCTGCTTCTCGTCCTACCGACGCCAAGACCCTTCCGTAGAATCCCTCATGTTGCACTGAGCACCCTCCACCGCTCCGCTGCTCAAGATACGCTTCAACATCGATCCGATTGGTTCCCACGTAATTATTTTGACCAATCATACCCGTACGAAGGGACGGGCGCACTTTCTCGCTGAGAACAGGGGCAAGGGGCACCAACGGTGGCGGCCTCCCACTGCCTGTCGCGAAGGGAATGGACACCCGCATGCATTCCTTGCTTGGCAAGTGGCATCGGCGCCAGAGACCGCGGCTTCGCCGCATCCATTGATAACCCGTTGTCAAGGCCATCCTGCAGTTTACGCATCGAAAACCCTTCGAGAAACGATTCGTCAGCCGCCGCGTCATCGCCCAAGGCTTTAAACCACAAGAACGTTCGCCGCGGCCACCGCGTGTCGCGGGTCACTGGATTCAGCGGGGCCGTCATTGGCTCGGCGACGGCTGCGGACGCGCTGGGACACTTAGTTTTCCCCGTGAATTTCCCATACGATTATGGCTGCCCCTTGATTTCGTGCGTCGCCGCGTACGATTGGCTGTTGCCACCGTACGCTGTCTGTGATTGGCTGCTTCCGCGATGTGCGGGCGGTGATTGGCTCCTTCTGCCGCGGCCAATTGGCGCAAATAAAAATAGGGAGAAATCCAAATTGCCCTTCGTCACTCTCGAATTGGCGACCAAAGCCTCACACAGCAGCATGCCGCACCACTCGTATCACTTGGACACGAACCGCAAGAAGGTGGTGCTCGTGGGCTCGGGCAACTGGGGCTCGGCCATCGCCCGCATCGTTGGCGACAACATCACGGCCAACCCCCAGCTCTTTGAGCCCACGCTCAACATGTGGGTGTTCGAGGAGCTGGTGGACGGCCGCAAGCTGACGGAAATCATCAACACGGAGCACGAAAATGTCAAGTACCTACCGGGCTATAAGCTGCCGACAAACGTCGTGGCCGTGCCGGACCTCAAGGAGGCGACGAAGGGCGCCCACATCCTCATTTTCTGCGTGCCCCACCAGTTCCTTGGCCGCATGCTGCCGCAGATCAAGGAACAGGGCCTTGACCCCAACTGCTGCGCTGTGTCGCTCATCAAGGGTATCGACTTCAACGATAAGGGCGTCGTGCTTGTCTCCAACATCATCCGTGATGCGCTCAACATTGATTGCAGCGTGCTCATGGGCGCCAACGTGGCTAACGAGGTCGCGGCCGGTGACTTTTGCGAGTCAACCCTTGGCTGTACGGGCGTCCAGGAAGGCGCGCTCCTTCAGCAGCTCTTCCACGCGCCGACCTTTCACGTCAACATCGCCATGGACCCCAACGGTGTCGAGCTTTGCGGCGCGCTCAAGAACGTCGTCGCCCTCGGCGCTGGCTTCTGCGACGGCCTTGGCTACGGTGGTAACACCAAGGCCGCCATCATTCGCCTTGGCCTCATCGAAATGAAGAAGTTCTGCTACCGCTTCTTCGACGGTATCAAGGAGGATACGTTCTTCGAGAGTTGCGGTGTTGCCGATCTTATCACCACGTGCTTTGGTGGTCGCAACCGCAAGTGCGCCGAGCTCTTTGTCAAGGACAAGGGAGTCGCCTGGGAGACGCTTGAGAACACGGTGCTCAACGGTCAGAAGCTTCAGGGCACGTGGACGGCCAAGGAAGTGTACACGATTCTCGACAAGACTAACGCCATCGCCGATTTCCCCTTGTTTGTCGCTATCTACCGCATCGCCTTTGAAGGTGCGGACCCCAAGACGATTACGTCCTTTTAAATTAATGCACCTGAACCATGTTGAGCCGCACGTCCCTGATTTTCGATACTTTTTTAAAACAGGACTGGCGTCCAACAAGTTACAACGTCGAAGCGGGCAGGTTGCGGCGCACCAGCACTAAATCAGCTAGTGTCAAATTCTCCAGTTCGCTGTATGCAAGCTAGTATTTTGGACATCAATAATACATGGAAGCGCAAATCATACCGCGTTTCGCGCCAAAGTGCTGGAGCACTCAAGTCTTCGGGTTGGAACGGTGATTGTGTGGTACGTGTTCCATTCATGAATTCATAGATGCAGACCCTGGTGCCCCAGAGCAACATATGCGCTGTAGTATGGTAGAGCTGGGATGGGCGATGAGGTCACGTTAAAAGGCAATACACAGCATATCAGGTAAAACTATATTTGAGGCTTACTCGGGCCTTGTGGCAAAACGAGCAAGCACAGCAGATCCTGGGGACATCTAAAGGGCCAATAAAGAGGGAGGATCGATAAATAGTTGAGGCGCTGTGTCATGTTTTCTTGCGGAGATGCTTGATCTTTGCGTTCTGCGAATCTGAAGTTATCACAGAGCCTCGCACCGAATGTTTAAAAGTCATGTGTACCAGAAGACTGGGGCTTTTTAGTAGAGGGTTTTCCATTGCCCTTGATGACTCAGTAGCGATGCATGTGAGTTCCTCAGGATTCGCCCAGCCAATGCGAATCCTTGACAGATCACAACAAGATTATTCCTTTTGCAGAACATTTCAGTAAAAATGAAAAGGGTGCAATGACTACCTATTTGAGGTGTGGAGGCTCGGTTCCTTGCGCTACTGCGTAAACCAGCATTCGCTTATAGCCGAGAATTTGGGTGCCCAGTGGACACCCAGGGCTCAAGAAACTTGGGGGAAGTGCATGGTTGGATAGAATGCAATCCGCGATCGCAGCGTCGGCGTCATCCACGCATACAGGCCCATCTGGCTCTTATAGCGTCCTCATCTATCGAATGAAGATCTTAGAGGCCAAAGGTATACGTCCACTAGAAATAGTTGACCACGATCTTTTCAACTAAAATGACGTAATCGACTCTAAATTTCGATGTGTCCTTTCAAGATCGTATGTAAAAACGAGAATTTATGCAAACTCGAACCAAGTTGCGTTTTTGTGTTGCTGGCGCATAGACGCCGCGTAAAAATCGCAGCCAACGCGGCTGCTCCATGCAGCAGCGGGTCGCAATGCCGCCCCCCCGTTGCAACGACGGAGTTGCCCCGCCGACGGGGGCAAGTTTTCTTGCATCGTTGAGGTCCGCGCTGTTTATAGCTTCGTGAGATTGCACACCCGCTGTTTTTATGTGACGACCGGAATATTTCAGTGCGACCGATGGCCACGAAGGCGGACAAGCAGTCCACCGAGCACAAGAAAGCGCTGGGGCTGCGGGTCGTGGAGCTGCGCCAGGACATCATCCGTTTGAATGCCAAGAAGGACCTGCTTGTACGCATGGCCAAGCCCCGGTCGCTCGACATGAAGGGCCACGCGTTGAAGACCGTACACGACTACTTCCGCCTATTTGCCCGTGGCATCAACCTCAGTGTACCCTTCGATCACAATAAGCAGATCGACTTTTTACACACGGTGATGGATCCCGACGTGATTTCCCTCTTTTACGACGAATCGGCGGGTCTTCATGGCCTCATTCAGAAGCTCCGTCACGACGTTCGGCTCTTCCCTAACCACGTGCTCAAAGCCACGTCGTATCAAGTTGTCGGAGACGGCGCTGCCGACTGCTGCATCGCCAAGGTCGCCAGCCTTCTCGAGTACGTCCTCACAGACACAGTCGTGCGGTCGTTGTTCCAGCACGTCCCAGATACCGACCGCCTTCATCTCATCGGCAAAACCATGCACATGAGTGTTTTCTATACTTTCTATTTTGGAGACAACGGCAAGGTCACACGCCTCGAGCGCTTCGAAGACGTCGTGATGGGTTACCGCCGTGTGGCTCCGAGTCTTCATGAAACTAGCCGTCTTCTGTACTACGAGGCCGTTCGACCACCTAGCCCACCCGAGAGGCCCGACGATACGTAGGTGTAGAATGTTCGCGTCAATAAGCTGTTCCCATCCAACAGACGATCATTGTTGTGATCACGCGGACGCTATTCTAGGTAAGGACAACAACCGCTACCAATGCAGTAAGGTGAACGAGGAATGATTAATTCGGGGCTACGTCGTAACGACCTTCATGCAGTGCCTCGGCACCAACGAAGCCACCCGGTCATGCTTAATCACTAACGTTTACCTTCGCTGGCAGACTGCATTTACATAATAAGAGCTTGGAGAAGCATTTGAGACAGTTCCTGGGGGCGCCGAGGTAAAGACTTGTTCGACTCTCCATCATTTACAAGAAGGACGGTCCCGGGGTGACCGATCTCTTTGCTACTCAACACATGAGCTCCAAGACTCTGTTTTGCCTCAAGGTATCGTTGCAGTGAGTTCATTACAGCGTCCGTGGTCGCTTTCTTTCGTGCCAAGTGACTAACTGATTTGATCTTGCTTGCAGCTTGCGATGTGGAACGGAACAAAGCAAGCAGGTGCAGGAGTACACAGTACGAGCCCCGCGATCAGTGTGCGCTCCAGCACAGCATCTATCCACGGTGGACGTGCCCTGGTCGCACCAGAGAATGAATCAGGAGCAGGCACGAAAATTTTTCGTATTCTCCCTGTAGCCATCACACACTTGTTTCGGCGGGATCGGAGCGCCAGCTCCTGCTGGCTTTGAGTCCGGCTTTATGGGCCGTTTCGTCCGGACTTTATCGCAACCGCATTTAAGGACACACAACACAGTGCAAAATGGACATCAATCTCGACGATCTGCTGCAGCTGCGCGCCGCCGACCTTGCGACCCTCAAAGCCCTCGTCGGCGACGTCCTTGGCCCTGATCACGACGACGTCTGGCTGCTGCGCTTTCTGTTAACAAACAACACACCCGCGGCCAGCGAAGAGCCCATTCGATTCACAATCCAGTGGCGCCGAGAGCGCGCCGCGGTGCTCGCCAAGATCCGTGCTGGGGCTAAGGCACCAATGCACGATGAAATCCTCCGATATCAGGTAATCCCATGTATTCCTGAGCCCGACTCGATGTGGTCTCCGTAGGTCGTTGGCGACCACAAGTATACTGCGCGTGGAGAGCCGCTCTTCTTTGTTCGTCTTGGGCTCTGCAATGCCAAGAGCCTCTTGGCCAACGTCGCCTACAATGACATCCTCGAGTACATGCTGCTATCGCGCGAGAACATGGTCGCGTACCTCGAAGCCAAGTCGCGAGCGGAGCGCCGAATTGTCAAGGGAATCACGGTTGTGGACTTTGCCGGCTTCTCCGTTTCATGGAGAGGCGACTCCCAGCTCTCGAAGCTCATGAGCGAATGCAACCAACTCGCGTCCAAGATGTACCCGCACATGGTGGGGCAAACCATCCTGGTGAACGCTCCTCGATTCGTGAGCTGGTCGCTGCGCTTTATGAAGCACTTCATGGACGAACAGACGATGGCCCAAACTGTGCTATGCCCCGGCGGCACATCTATCGCCGCCTGTCCATATCTTTCCAAGTATCTTGTTCTGGAAGACCTTCCGACGTTCCTCGGTGGCCAGTGTTCGTGCGATGGCGGCTGCATCGGCAGCGTTCCCAATTCGCAGACGCGACCATTGGCAATCGTCGATGCCAACGGCATGGCCACGCTCACGGCGGACGCACGTGCCACGCAAACGATCGATGTGTCTGTTACGGCCGGCCACGTTCTCGAGTATGCCATTAGCGCCCCCGGGAAGGTCGTCCACGTCACAATCATGTTTCGGTCGCCCGAGGGAACAACTGCCGAGATCCTGCCACCCCAAGACCTCCACAGCGCCATGGAGCCTGTGCACGGGCGCTGGGAGGCGACATCCGACGGGGTTGCATCTATCTTGTTCAACAACAAGGCATTCTTCAGCGGCCGTCAAGTCCAATACCGTACACGCCTCATCCCTGCTCATGCATGATGGCATTTCGAACAAAAGATTCGTTTTTAAACCTTAAATATTGCTCTGAAAGTGGCGAAAGATACATTTCTTCAAGCGACAGGAGTCATGGCGGATGGAGAGCCTTCGGCAGCGACGACGAGTGGTTCGTCCAAGAGCGCGCCCATCATCAAGATCTATATGCCTACATATATCATGGCACCAACAGAGGACGAGAAGTACATCCGTGACGCCAACGGTCGCTTCAGTAGTATTCC
>JNBR01001841.1:44252-68937 GCA_002081595.1 Achlya hypogyna | reverse complement strand
GTTTCGTCGGCGCAAGGTCTGCGGCATCGTTTCCGAGTGCCTCAAGCAAGAGCTCGAGACTAAAGAATACGACGAGGAGGATGCCAAGGTTTGGTGCACTTCCATCGCAGACGCCGTGAAGAACCGCATCCGAGGTCCGCTGCCGTTCCCTTGATTGCGCCATAGCATGCATGTTTAGCGGAATGCAACTTCCCGCGCTACAAAATCATAGTCCAAGCTTTCGTCGGCCAGCAGAAGCTGCAAGACGTGCGTATTGCGTCGCGTTGCCTCTGGGATAACGACCACGACAACCACGCGTCGGCCGAGTTCCACAACGTGGGTTTTTCCAAGTTTTTCCCAGCATTGAATGCTCCATTAGGAGACGATCTGGGCCACGTGCATCGTCTTTGGCCTGTACTCGGATTAGCGCAGGTGCAACGCCATGTAAATGTAAGCAGCATATTTTCGTGCGCATTTTGTCGCAAGGCAAGACATCACCGCTTGCCATCGCCGACTTCCTGTGTGGTACCGCTAGTAGCCATTACGAGGCGTGGGATGATAACGAAAAAGGCAATTTGAGTTCTTCCTGGGTCTGCAGTTTGGAGCGAACGCCTTTCTGGGAGATGGGAATATGTTTCTTAATTATACGGGTACCTAATTCTTGGCGACGACGTTGATGTCGCTGGTGGCACAAAACTACTAATATACGCGGTCTCATGCCGCCTGGAGCACTTCCTTGGAGATCTGCAGGTCCATATCCTCTTCATGTGTGCAGAGCGTGTGGAGGTTGTCAAGGAGTAGTCGAACCTCCATCTTTAGCTCGACGGCGTTCGGGTATGTGATGAGCTTGAGAGACTTGGCGTGGAATGATGCATAGGACGACATCTTGAGGTTGATGAGGGCTTCGCGCTCTGTGGGCCCATCGCCGATCGAGATAATGTGCTTTGGCGTCGTCGATTGGCAGTTGTTGTACACTTCGTGCTGAAAAGCCTCGATTTTCCACTTCTTGGGGGCTCCGGGATACAGCTCCTCATACGTTGACCGCGCCGACACGACCTTGATCATGCTTTGAATGATAGGCAGTGTTCGGGGCATAAAGAGCGAAGCGGAGAGCTCAACCCAGCCAGTCTCGGCGGCGGTGATGATTACCACACGACCGTATTTTATAGCGTTCTCCAGCAAGGCAATGACGCACTCTTCGAGTTCCTCGAGCTGCAGCTTTACGTCTTCCGGAATGACAGGCTTCTCGTTTACATACTTTGGCCGAAGACCAAGCTTGCCGACCCATGTTGAGGCGAGCAGGGTATCGTCTAGATGCGCTTGAGCCCAAGGTCTTTATGAAGCACGATCGTACCCCAGTCGAGGAAGATGACGGTGTCGTTGGCCGTTGACGTCGGGCTGCTGTCCGTGGGTTCCTCGTACATCACGCCGTTGGGGGCCATCGTGCTTCGGGTGTCGCTGGGAGAAGAGCTACGGCGAGCGTCAGGCGTCACGGGATCGTCATGGCGCGGGGCTACCTGCGTGCCGGGCGTCTCTCTGTCCAAAGAGAAGTCGCGATGTGACCAATCCGCCGTCGGCCGACTCTGCGATACGTTTTTACCAATCACTGTGGCGTTTTTACATCGGACCGAATAGTACTTCTCCATACAAACTTTCAATCATAAAATAAAGGTTGGTCCGGCAGCAAGCCAGTGTTGTAATGTCAGATGCATTTACACAGGTTTTCTTCCCCAGCTGGTCTGCAAGGTCCCGTGAGGTATGCGTTTTGAGAGGTTTGCGAATGGCATTTTATTTCACGCATAGTCAACGCAAGAGACACGGTGGGAAAATCACGCTATAAAAATTTGCCTCCTGCCAGACGCTCGCTCTTGGAGGTGCAGATGGGCGTTCGATGCATGTCAAGTCGTCCTCGATGGAACCGCGACCCGAGGCAGAGATGGAAGCAAGGAGCCCATGACCCTGCGTGCACTTGCCACTCGGGGGCTATGTGGAGCTCCTCCTTTGTCGCCAGTGTTGCACACTGCGTTACGTGTGACGTTGCACGCGTTCCATTGTCGCGTGCGCACGACTACCGCCGCCACCGGCGTGCTGCTACGAGGGCACACACGGCATTGCGAGGATGTACGTTGAATCTGTCAGGGCAAAGAGTGAAAGAGCGCATGTTGTCGAGAAACCAAGATGCTGTTATCAGCATCTTGTAGGTTTTCCAGGTTTTCAATTTGGGTTATGTGAAACCAATTTACGGAGTCAGGTCACACTATTTTCGAAAGAATCATGGGGGCTTTGACATATTTCAAGACTCAATTCTCGTTTTATGCACTTCAATGCATAGATGTGCAGCTTATATATGCATGCTTGTCGAAGCGGGCTGCCCACAGCTAGTCACTGCCGTCATGGCTTTTAAGCAAAGGACGTGAATTGCCGAACTCTAATTGTATTTTCGATGACAACAAGATTCTCATCGCGGTGATAGTTTCAACTTGAAATATTGCGCTGCCGGTGGTTAGGGTTCGAGGTTGCCTTTCACGTTCTCACTTCCCCAGCAAGTTGAACTAGTTAGAGGTATCGCACGGTGGTACGACTTTGATGTATTAGGCTTCGATGAGACGGACGGACTATTTCAGGATGTCTTTGTGCTTGCCGCTGGCACCACATTAAAAAGACGAGCCATGCCAAGGTCGGCGTGGGATGCAACGTGGCAATGGCTCATCATCGGCCCAACTACCGTCGGTATGAACCTACGTGAGGTCAATGCTCCATCGCACTGAACGGAACCTCACCACACGCGCTCAGTGCTGCGGAGAACAGGAATCGTGTCCCGCCATTCGCCGTTGACGTAAAAATGCGTCCCGTGGACATGAAAAGGATGGTTGTGCTGCTCGGGATGAGCGACACACACGCACCAGAGCTGCGGCACCCCCTGGACCAACGTATCCACAGCCTCGTGTCGGAAAGGCTCCCCGTTGACGCCAAACGTCGACATGGCTGTGTCGTTGGCCGTGAAGGCGTAATTGAACGAGCAGTTCCTTTGGAGTTGCGTGGATGTGGGGGCACGCATGTACGTCGGTAACGAGACGTGCGAAGGTTGGGGCCACTTCGGAGGCTCCATTGAGTTCAGCTCCACTCCTTGGACGCGAAGCAACATCAGCGGCTGCGACTGCACACGGTGGTGATGGCCCAAATTGCCTGTACGAGCGGGGTTTCGATCAACTGTGATTTCCGCGACTGTCGGAGGGCATCGAATCTACAGCTACCATTGAGTCTCGTTGAGACAACGACGGCAATTAATATACCAAGAGGTCGGCGCGACTACCAGGAGGCAGGACGACGGCCTCTACCAAAGGAGTCCAATTGGGTTTCGTGATACCGTCGCGGGCGAGGAGCAGTGTCATACAAGGAGGTGGTGGGTTTGCAATCTCAACGATGCTGTTAGCGATGGCATTGATGTACCGGAGGCGTGTCCACTTGTGGGGCAAGACATCGAGGACGGGTACAGAGGCGCCGTTTACGAGCACGTGCAGCCCCGAGCTGTTGCTCTGCACATCGACGAAAAACTGCCGCCGTGGGTCCATCATTGGAGCTTGGATGGCATGAGCCAACTCGTCGTGCGCATGGTGGCAGTCCACAGCGCACACAGCCTGAATGAGCAGAACGTGGTCGCATGCGTGGTCGCGCAGAGCAGGGGGGTCCCCGGGTCGGTCTAGCACGACAAGAGCGCCGGCAAGAAGGCCCCCCAACTAACTCTGCTTGTGAAACCACATTCAATCCTGGACCATTGAGAACAGTACCTGTGAGTTGATCAAGCCATGAACATGTGGGTGGTACCAAAACGTGCCCGATGGATGATGCGAAGGAATTGTAAACTTGAACGTGAGAGATTCACCGGGCTCGACCACGATGCCATCGTTTCCCACGTGCTACTGTCCGTTAGCTTTAATTCATTCATGGAACGGGTACGAGGCCGTGAAGATGAATGCTCGTGCGGTTGGTGAGTCCGCGACCCAAAGCGTTGGTGATGTTAAAGATCAAGTGATCGCCTGGCGTGACGACAAGCGTTGGGGCTGGTACTTTTCCGTCATATGCGCGTGTGGTAAAACCAACGCTAGAGCCATCATGAAGCGCGATCTCGACACGAGCCGTTGTCAGCGTCAAGTCCACGACCAACTGGTGCTCGAAAAGGTCGTCGAGTAACCCGGGAAGTGGCGTCGGCGACACCGAACCTCCGAGCCAGCTCTTGGCGCGAGGCGACGCGAGAAATGAACTGAGTGCCTCGGCTAGAGGAAGCAGCGTCACAAGGAAGCACAGCCTTGTCCAACGCAAGCCGAGCCGCATCAAAACCAAAACACCTCAGATTCTGATGCAGACGTTACACGGACACGCTTATGACCCAGCGAAGGGCCAAGCTTTACTTCAGCGCGTCCTCTGAACCATGGAGATGCACCACAATGACGACCATGACGAAGGCCGGTGCGTAAGCTGTAAGTCATTCTCTATCCTCGCTGGTCCTCGAGCAAAATACGACATGTTCATTTTATCATACGCTGAGGACATAAAGTTCAGTCAATCCCAATATCAGTAGCTGTGTCACGCAAAATGCCTGTGATGTTGTACAATGCCTTGGCAACGCGGTGCCTTCGTGGGGTATTCGTTCAAGTCGCGACGATGGGCAGTGGTTGTGAAAGCCTGCAATGTGGAATGTTAGGCATCGAACTTTTCCTTCAAACACCACCCAATACGTCGAAATCGAAGCTCCCCTTGCCGCTGCCACTTATGTTCACTCGCCAATTCGCTGGTTAGTTGCAATGTCGTCGCTCGTGACATCTCTCGGACTTGGACTCCCGCTCAAGCTTGCTGCCGACTTCTCCGTGATTCCGTCCATTTACATAATGAAGCGGAATCAGCGCCACTTTGAAATGTTCATTGGCATCCTCCACGTAGTTGTGTCTGTGTGCTTCAACGTGGCCGAAATCAGCTCCGACAAGACGCTGTTTCTGCCTTCGAACCAGTGGCACAACATGCTTGAGGTCTTGTGGGTTGCTTTCCTGTACCTTCTTTCTGTGCACCTGCTCGTGATCCCCAGCGAAAACGTCTGCATTGCACTTCGCTACACCGGATTTGCGCTCGCATGGATCATGAAGCTGAAGGACGGCCCTCAAGTGCATACGCACTCCCTGCTACTTGTTGCTGTAGCCTTCTCGGGCGTGGTGCTTCGCCGTCTCGTCTTCCGTAGCCCAAAGATGCTTCCGCTCGCCCGTACCGAGGCTTGCATCGCCGTGATGCTCGCGGCATTCTGCACCTGCATGTACTTCTACCACCCGTTGTTTTCGCTAGACCCGACTTACGTGCGGAGCCTTTTCTACGTCTGCCTCGGCGGCTTTTTCTTCGCCGGTTGGAAGTGCGTGCCTTCGCCAGAGCTCACCGCCAAGAAGTTTGACGACTGCGATATCGTCTTCAGCAACTACAGTTGATTGCTCATGTGCTTGGCGCGGCCAATATTTCCTTTATTGAATTACACTTTTTCCGCTGCCCTTCTTCATCATTCATTGCCAGAATGAAGAGATCGTTTGCGTGCATCGGTAGACGCGGAGACGAGGTCAAGCGGAGGGATGGAGATCAGGTTCGTAGTCGACGGCAAAGTTGGGGTACCAGGTTGCAATCTTGTGAATGTGCGAGAAAAACTCGGCGCCTGAGGGATCGTGAATTCGGTAGATCGGGTCGCGACGCGCTTCCTTGTTCCAGCGTACATCGGGGGATTTAATGCAGTAGCGCAGTCCGCAGAGGATGCCGAGCACGACAGGCAACGGGGTGATTACCATGAGTGGGTACAGCGCCGTGTCTGTTAGCCACCCGCGGCGTGCGAGGCGAAAGCTTCGGGACTTCATGTCGATTGCGATATGGCAGTTGACTAATTTCAACTACAACCAACCAACACCGCGCTGCGGCGCAACGAAGCTCAAAACCTCGATACCTTTCTCATAAACGCGTGTACCATGCAAACACTGTTGAGTGTGTGCTACGAAGGATACAACCGTTGTGGAGATTGTGCTGAAGCCAGGACGATGCATGCGAGAGGAACAACTTGCTTGTGCAACGCACAAGTAACGGAGTCTTCTTGTCGGTTCTGGCGAACCGAAAGTCGATGTTATTGATAATGGTGTGGTACAGAATTGTGGATCCCAACTGGCGCAAAATACCTAATCCGAGGTTTCTGGTGCCTTGCTTGGATATCCCGTCAGGGATACGAGCACGAGCCGTGCACCTGTGGTTTGGACAGCGAAGCCATCGCTTGTAGTTGTGGTGGCGTGCGTGCTCGGGAATGCGCAGATACCGCATTTATTGCGTTGACATGTTGTACGTAGGGATCTTAAAGTTCTCTGATATGTGCTGGATCTCGCGGGGGACTGCGGGTTGAGCTCCGTGAGTGTGGTTTTGGCACGCAGCGTTCCTCAGCCGTGCCACTGAAGCGCTCGATGGCGCAGCGCACCTAGTTCTCATTTTCCTGGAGCTCTCTCTGCTGCCTGGTGCCATTGTTGGAAGTCCCACGATACGGCGATGGAGTACTCTGAGCCGAATGATGTCGTTGGCGCTGTAGTCGATGTTATGGCCAACATGATACTTCAGACTGCCGCAAAAGCATGCCGCCGAAAAACAATGGTTCCAGCGACAAAGGACACACCCACGAACAGCCTTACGTAGAGACTTCGTCGATTTAGGCCGCCGCATGTAAGACGTAGATGCCTAACGCTTGTGCACAAGTAAACGAAAATGCAGACGACAATCGTAGTGCTTCACCAGCGGTGTACGTAGCTGTCGTAGATTGAACATTCATACAGAGTTGGCAGTCCTCTGGCCTCATAGTTCCCAACGTTCGTGAGAGCTCGGTCCGCAAAAGCTTGGTGAAGAGGGCGGGCGGCAACGAGGCCTTTTCCCGTGTTCGTCCGCTGCATCAACAGCACTTTCATTAATACCCAGAAACCATGAACTCGAGCCCAACAAAGCTGCCCTCCTACATGCGGGGCACTGCATCCTCTCAAGTCAAGGGCAACAGCCAAGCTGCCACCCCTGTCTGTCGCACCCGTCGCGCAGCGTTCGGCAGTGCCGAAGAAGCGCGGGCCAACGCCACCACCGACGGTCTCGAAGGCGGCCAAGGCGACACCGCCACCAACTACCTCGAAGGCATATCTGCCAAGCGCGCGAGCTGCGGCGGTCAAGGTGGGGCCTGCACCAGTGGCGCCCAAGACGACCAAGCAGATCAAACCCACGACACCGACGACCACTGGTGCGCTTCTAGCGACGGTGGCGGAGCAAAAAGCTCGTATCGAGGAGCTGACGCGCGAGATCACTCTGCGCGACGCTGTCATTGTGATGCGCGATGCGCATATCGATGAATTGCTGCACGAAGTCGCACTGCTGAAGAGAGAATGTTCGCAGATCGCGGGGCTGGAGCCTGCGCTTGAGCAGCGAGATAAGACAATCGCGCAGCTCCGCGCTCAGGCCATCACCGACAAGGACTTCTTCGTCCAGTCAGTGGCGGACATGGAGGCTCGCTTCGACGCCGACTGGAATGTCATCATGCCCCGGATCCAGAAGCTCACGGCGAGCATTGTCGTTCCCAAGGCCACCACGGCCGCCACGGAATCCACGGCGAATGGCGTTGCGCAGGTAGCGGTACAGATCGCGACTGTGGCTACTTCCGGTTCCACATCGACGGCCGCCGACTGGCTCTCTCCGGCCGTGAGTCTGGGCCTGCCAAACAGTTGAACCACGTGCTACCTCAATGCAGTCGTCCAGTGTCTCGCCCACGATCCGGTGTTCGCCAAGGCACTTCTTGCCATTGGCAGCACGGACGGCATCCCTGGGACCCTCGCCGCCCTTGTTGGCGCTTTGCTCGCGGGCGAGCAGTCGACAGCAACGATGGCCGTGGACGCACTCGCCTGCTCCTTTCATGAAGGCTATCAGGAGGACGCCGGCGAGTTTCTTTATCGACTCTTCGCAGCTCTGGATGCAACGGGCCTGCCAACATCGGTCTTCGGCTCCCGCTGGAGCGAATACCTTTTGTATGGCCGATGCGACCGCGTTTCGGTGACTTGTGAAAACCAGCTAACTCTGGCGCTTCTGGTCGACGGGGCCGCGTCGGTCGTCGATGCGCTCGCCGCGGCCACGGGTGTCTTCTCGGTCGACGGCGACTGGACGTGCTCTACCTGCGGCGGCACCTGCCGCCCTCAAAAAGCTGTTGGGCTTGAAGAGCCGCCCAAGGCGCTCGTGCTTCAGCTTGGGCTGTGGACGACAACAGGAGCCAAGCTGCAACGCCGCGTGGCAGCTGCCAAGTATGTCGTCTTTGGCGGCCGGCAGTACCACCTCGTTGGCATGGTGGTTCACCGTGGCACTTCCGCCGTCTGCGGACACTACGTCGCCTTTGTGCAGGACGCCGCCGGTGTCTGGCACGCCAAGGACGACAGCCGCGTGTCCGTTGTGACCGAGGCTGTGGTCCTACAGGAGCTGGCGTACCTGCTCTGGTACACCCAGCACTGATCGGCCCTTTGCACTCCCGCCGTCGGCTCGACTCTGTAGCCGGCCGCGAAGACGGTCCTTCCAATGACCGTACCCTCAACGCTTTCGCGTTCCCTTCCGTCGTCGGCACTCGCCCGGCGACGAAGGCAGCCGTACGCACGGCTGCGCCCGACGCATCGACGCGTCCCGTATGCCGCTGGTGCTTTTCGGGCACCTGCGAAGACGGTCATGCCACATGACCGTGCGCTTAACGGCAGGGTGAGCACATATCACCCCGACCCGTCCGTAGAAGCCTAAGGCGGTGAGCCACATCACCTGTCCCGGTCCGCTAACTTATTGTTTAAACGTTGTTGCCCCTGACGCATGTCTTGTGTGGTGGACGAACAGAGCGTGGATAGCTGGTGGTCGGTCGAGCAGCTATTTTGTGGCATCCAACAGGGCGTAAAAAGCTCACGACTCGGCGAACGCTGGCGCTGCCATGAGGTCATCAGTATGGCTCCAGTAGCGACCTCCATGAACGATGGACTAGCATTTATCGATTTCATGCTTCTCAAGGATGCTTTACGGCCTCTGTTTGCGAAGACCTAGAAGCCCTCAAGACTATGCACCATTTATCACGCTGCTCAATTGGTCATGTGTCGACTGCATGAGAACGACGTGAGTTTAAGCACACAGCTGCAAGGTAGGCCCCGCAGCAGTATCAGCACGTACTCCGCCGCCAAAGGTTAAAAGCCGTGGCCGCGCCTCCAGAGTCAAGACACTTACAGTCAAATAAATTGAAAACGCACTATAACCTGCATGGAGAATGTGACAAACAATCCTTTCCCATGCTGACGAGGAACTCCGTCTTTGCCCCTTTGTATGTCGGTTACGAAATCAGGTCAATGGCAAAATGATTCGATCGGAGGGGCTGCCACGTCATCGCAGGAGACAATGAATACAAGCCAACGTCGTTTTCAACTTAGACTCGGCAAACGTACGAGTTGGACTGGGTAACGTAGCGAAGCCAGCGCTTGTACACATAGTTGGGGTGGCGCGCGTGCTCGGGAATGCGCAGGTACCGCACCTGCAGCGTCGACACGTTGTACATGGGGATCTCAAAGTTCATCGAGATTGGCCCGATTTCGCGGCGGACGTGCGGGTTGGGCTCCTTGAGTGTGATTTTGGCACGCAGCGTGAACTCGGCTGTGCCATTGAAGCGCTTGATGGCCCAGCGCACCTGGTTTTCATTTTCTCGGAACTCTGCCAGCTGACCGGTGCCGTTGTTGCCGAGATCGCACGACACGGCGATGGTGCTCTGAGGCACGGGGAAGCGAATGATGACGTTGGCGCCGTAGTTGGTGTCAGGCATGTCGGCACGGACCTTGACGACCATCTCGATCTTGGTTGGCGATGTCTCCTCAACATACGGAAAGATCTTGAACGGCGAACGGAAGTCCCCTGTGAGCCGGTAGTTCATCACCTACGACGCCTGCATGAGCAACATTCACGCGAAGGTCCAAGGCTCACCGTGAACTCGCCATCGGGCGGCGTGAACGTAAGGACGCGGTCGCGCTCAAATTCGTCGAGTTGGACGCACTCGTGGAAGTTGCAGTCGTCGAGCACCACTTGGCTGTACGTATTGCCAAACGGCCGGTGATTGCCAGCGCCAATGACCAAGTCTTCGTTGAGAGCAAGGCGGAGCTCTGGGTTGCCCTGCAGGTAAGACTTCATTTGGATCTTGCCCTCGATCGATGCATTGAGCATCTGGCCGCTCGACGAAAAGACGACGTTGAGGCGTTCGAGGATGTCACAGAAGAGCTCGTTCTCGCTCTTCTTGCTCGTTTGCTGTCCATTCGCCACCGGCTTGCGCACAGCATTGGCGGCTTTGATGTTCTGGTGGCGATTCATCATCGAGTTAAACTTCTGTTCCTTGGCAAGTGCCGCCTCGCCCACGAGAATCGCTTCGTTATGCACATGAACCTTGAGGCCTTCCGTGCTCGTGTCTTGGGCAAGGCCAAAGTCGAGCGTCTCGTCCAGAAGTTCGTAGCACAAGATAAAGTTCTTCCGCAGCGTCTCCTCAGAAAGTACACCGCAGTAGTCCTTGAAGACGCGGCAGAGGCGTGTAAGAAGCTCGAGGATATAAGCCGGTGACACGTTGAATCGCGTCGTCGCCACAAAGTAGAGCCCATTCTTCTTCACATACAAGTAGTTGACGCCGTCGACGTGGAAGGCCGGAGGTGCGTCGCCCGTCGCCCAGAACTTGACCTTGCGGAAGAAGGTTTCGCTACTGTCTGCAGCGATGTCCCCACGGAAGTCGTTGGACAGGATCGTGTCGCCACGGCTGCTCAGGATGTAGAACTGCGAGATGGACATGGCCGACTTTGCACTACTGACTGCCGCAAAGCACGGCGAGCTCATCCGGATACCCTGCCACCTGTATCCGGATCCCAAACGCCACGCGGCACTGGACGCCTTGCGGTCTCGCTTAACACCGACAATGTCCAGCAGATGGACAATATGTCATGCAAGGCGTCAAACGAGGCATTGCCGCCCGCGGCTCGGTGCTTGGCCCGCCCGGCTTGCAAGTCGGCGCCCTGTACTGCATGGAGCTCCCATCGGCGTCATGATAACGCAACGCCCACATCGCATGGCGCAGCTCCAGAACACATGACAAAGCCGCCAAGGGAAGGAAGAGGGTGCAGTAAATACATCGAGGTCATGTGCAATCAGTTGTCTACTCTTCGTCCACATCCTTAACTACGTCGGGGTACTTCAGTTGGAGCTTTTGGTAGAACGGGCGCAGAGGTGCAAAAGCCGCGCTGTGCCAAAGTTGCGTCAGCGACACGGTGTCGGAGCTCATGCCGGCGAGGGCAGCCGAAACCAGGGGCCTGATGACCTCCTTCTCGTCCAGAGGCCAAGCAGCAAGCAGCCGCGCGAGTTGCAGCTGCAAATGAGGAAGCGGGACGACCACGGCGTCGTCGGCGTCCACGAGGGCCTTGCCTTGCTCGAGGCGCACGGCGGGCAGCCAGATACTCTCGATCAGGTACATGGCCACCGGCTTCCAAGCCGCCTCCTTCTTGCTCTTCATGGCGTGCAGCAAAGCGTTCACAGCCCCGGCGAGGAACACGGGGTCCCGCGTCCACGCATCGTCTTTTTCGGTCGAGAGCTCGGTCGTCTTGGCGATGGACAGCGCGATGGGTGCGTGGCCGTCGTACAGCATCGAGAGGAAGAAGTGCCGCGCGAGGGCCTTGAGGCACGTGCCGTTGGTCCAGACCGCCGCCCAGCCGTCGTCAAACAGGGCGCCCACGTCCATGGTTGCATGTTGGCTCGTGAGCTGCACACGCAGAAAGAGTGGTAGGCACAGCCGCAACACAAGCACGGGCGGCGACCGCAGCAGGTAGTCGTGTTTCCGGACCATGCGACGTACTGAACCCATGCTACCGAGGTGCAGCAGCTGGACGAGCCCACGACACACGGTGTCGTCTGTGGGGAAAACTTGGCGCGTTGCGGCGTTCTTCAAGGCCGTCCAGAGGGCGTGGTGCAGCAAGCGCTTGACAACCGGGTCGCTGAGCACCATAGCTACGTCCGCAAGCAGCGGGTCGCACTCGCCTTCGAAGACCATACCCGACTTTTCCGTATCGTTCGCTTCCTTGGCTGTCAGCGCCCCTGCGGTCGCAAGAAGGCACGGCGGAGCCTTATCTGCATCCAGTGCGACGCGGGTCTTCTCGATCCACGCGCTACTCAGCTTTTCCAACCTCTTAGCTTCCTTGTGGTAGATCGTGCCTTCTTCGTTGAATGTCATACAGTTGGTCCAGATGAGCGCGACGTCGGCCGCGAATGCTGCAAGCGACGAGTACTTGGCCGCTGTGACATTGCCCCGCAAGGTTGCAAGGTCCATCGGATGGGCAATGACCGTAAGGTAGTTGGGCACATCGTCGGGCACGGGCTCGGCGAAGATCTTGCGCGTGTCCGACTTGGTCATTTGATCCACAAGCTTGAGAAGCGTTTCCTTGGGCGGCGGCGGCGCCGAAGCGACCGCGGTGGCGGATGGCTTGGCGTCCCGGAGTCGCATCTTGCGAAGCACGAGAAGAATCTCCGTGAGCTGCGTTTGGTCGACGTGACCAGTCTTGACGGCGTGGTCGATGAACCAGAGGAACTTGTGGAGCGGGTCCGTGCGCACGAGCGGGGTTGCATGATCACGCTGCACATTTGCCATGTCACTGCGGAGCGTCCCTAGGAAGGAAGCAAGGTACACGTACTCTTTTGGCGAATCGAGTCCACTGCCATGGCCCGGAAGTGACCCCGAGGCCACGATGGATCGTAGGATGTCCACACACTGAAGGTACAGCTCGGTTGAGTCTCCAATCATATTGACAAGGGTTGCGAGCACTGGGTCTTGCTTTCGCCGGTCCTCGGGTGACAGCGAGGCTGCAGACATTGTGTGGAGGTCGTACACGCAAGGAGTTTCATGCAGAAGTTGGCGCTTATGATCGAGGTACAGGCCCACAACGCGGTCCATTTCGAGGCGGAGTTCGTGAGGAGCGATGCTCCATAGACGTCGCTTCACGTGGATGGGCAAGTGCTCGAGGATGTGCCGGTGGTCAGGATCGCACATTTCATGGAGATAAAGAGGTGGTGTGGTTGTCTGGGCCGCCATGATCGCTATGGGTACGCAGCGCAACTCCTTGTACTCGAGATACGGGAAGGTTGCTTCAAGCAGCTTGGCGAGCTGGGCTTCACTCGTGTGCTTGTTTTGAATCCGCGTTAGAAGCGTCTGCACGAGCGATTCGAGGAGCTGCTTGTGCGTTTCGGATCGTCGACAGCCGAGCAAGTCCAGCAATTGTAGCGAAGCGCTTGTGTCTTCCTTGAGGCCGTGCTCCTTTTGAAAGGAGATAATGGCCTCCTCGGGTTGCGCGGCCGTGCGAAGGATGTCTTGAAGCTGCGCGCCACCCGCAGATCCGATCATGTATGTACGCGCCGAGGTTGTCTCGCCGTGGCTCTTGGTCGACGAAGTCATGGCGCTGGCGTGGACGTCTGCCGCTCGGAATATAACAAACCTGCAAGACTTTATGCGTAATGTCTGGATGATTTGTTGCAGTTCCAGACTTTAGCAACCAGGATAAGTCCTGACTTGTGAGGCGCCAAGAGCTTCCTGGAGTTGTAGCACCGTTCCTTGTAGCATACGAACTGCTCGGCGTTGCTACAGGTGCAAGAGAAGCGGTCTTTAAGAAGATCGGCGAGGTGACGAGGGCGACATGATGAGTCTGAGCAAGATTAGTGCCCTTCAAGTCTATCTAGAGTTGTTGATGCCACTACTAAGAAGACGCTGCTGCTTAACGGAATTGCAAGGGTACTACAATGAAGCAGCGAGGCGCACATGGGGCAGAACCGCCACGGGTCGACAAGGGCGAAGTACTGGGGCGTTTCGGCGTGAGAGACAACTTCACTTAAGTCCTTAAATTAGGTTGATCCCTTTTTAAGTTGTGAAACCGGAACGCGCCTCGTCCAGTCATTGAAATGCGTGTTCTGTCTGAAGATCTGACAGATAGGAAATTGACCAGTAGAGCTCAAGTAGGATTGACAGGCCGAGACAGATACTGGACGCTGCCCGACGGGAAGGCTTGGACACTGCGTTGTCCTGGCCACATATCCCAGCCTTTCGAGGCGCGAGGCAAATATCGAGGCAGCTCTTAGGGATCACTTCGGATGTAATCGGAAGAAGCGGTTTTCAAAGGGCTCGACATTTCAATGAAACATTAAACGTAGTCCCGATCGAGATGTAGTCACTGTCCACATAAACGGTGCCACGATTCGCTCTTGTAATCTTTCTAGGATGCGGGCTGACAACACCTCCATGGCTGCATTGTTGTGCAGTGGTCAATTCGTTCGTGAGCCCTCGACATTCTCGCAGCGTGATGCAAGCATTCATTAATACCTGGCGTCGTGGCGTGCACAGAGCACCTAAGTGAGACTGTGCATCTCGGAACTCAACCCGCACTACTGTACTCTTCAGAACGAGAATCGCAGCCGAAACCCCAGACTGCTATGGGTGCTGCCATAATATTTTGAGGACTCACTGTTATCAGCATTCCTGTTGAGGGGACGGGGTAGCTTGTGTGTACGGTGGGGTGGGTGTACGGCAATCATCGCGGCTGATCACCTGGTTGCACTTGGCCTGCAGAGTGGCCGTCGAGTGTTGGAGAGGACGGTAAACGTCGCCGGAGGTCGGCTCCAAGTATCGGGACTGCTGCCCCTCAGCTCAGTGCCCTAGCATACGGATTCTATGCAAATGGCTGGTAGCACCTGTCGAACTATCAATCGCCACGTGGGCGACAAGTTAATGAGCGTTACAAGGCACGGCAAATTGCACTTTGCTGGGTGAACCGCCTACGGGCGCATGCAGCGGGTGCTCAATGGCCACACCGCAGTGACACAGTGGCCACGAGGAGAGGGCGCGCGACGTCACTTCACTGAAGCTGGTCGCCACCCACGGTAACCAGCCGAGTCCCACGCCGCTGACCGCACCGGCGGGCGCGATTGGGCCCCGGTGCTCCGGCTGGCCGCCCGATTACGCAATAAACCGTGTGTCCTTTTTCCAAGCACTTTCTATCGCGATGGCGGCCGACGACGGCACATGCGCGTTGGTGGCCGGCGCGACGCCGCTGCAGGTGTCCGTTGCAACCTTCACGACCGAGTGCGCCGCGGCAAACTGTTCCGTGTCTTCGCGTTACGTGCCCGGGGATGACCCGTCGTGCATTTGGCTGCCCGACGGGACCGTGCTGCCCGGCGCCAATCGCACGCTCACCATACCCTCGCCAAAGACGTTGTATGACGACGCGCCTAACACGGTTAAGAACGGACTCTGGGGTACCGTCCGCGTTGACTACGTCGCGTCCTTGCCCAATATTGTGCAGCAAGTGTGCGTCGCCTCGGGGGTAGGGACAGCGATTCATCCATCTCGTAGGTACCTCGAGGGCCTCGGGATCCAATCTGTCAACCCCAAACTCTCCCGGGACATCCACGGCACCGAGCTCGTCAACTCAGATTTGAGCTTCGCTCACAATGCGTTGACATCCTTCCGTGTCCAACTCAGTGACGAGCTGCGGAGTTTGTGGGCTTCATGTCAACGAACTCATCTTTTAATACGATGGTGTAGAGACTTGTCCTTCAACCAGATACAAGCCATCAACATCTCAGCAGGCTACCACTCAAAGTTGGCGTCATTGTATGCTACAATCCCGCAGGCGATGGTCAGACGTGTTGGGCGTAGGGACCTCGCAAGCAATGGACTTACGAGCGACATGCTGCGCAGCGCGATCATCCCGTCGTCAGTCGTCACTCTGTGGGTCTGCCTTGCAAAGACAGGCACTCAATCGTTCGTGTGGCATAGAAATCTCGCAAACAACTCGCTCACAACATTCCCCACTGAAGTCCTGGGGCGCTTCCTCTCTCTCAATACCCTGTAGTCGCCGCTGCCCTTGTATTACTCAATGCTTTGTAGCGTCCTCTCCAATAACTCGATTGGCGCCCTTCCACGAGCTCTCGCGTGGCCGCCATTGCTGAAATCACTGTGTGATCGCACGCTACGGAATGGGCAAAGCTAAAGCTCAAGTAGGGTGCTTCGAAACACGAGCTTGACCGAGGTCGTCGCTGACTTCCCGCCTACTCTATCGTTTCTGTACACCTGTGACTCCCCCAGTGTTGCATTCAACTTTACCTAGGGATGTGGCCAACAACTCGCTTCGAGGTTTCTACGCAACGGAGGCGCAGTTCGCGCTGCTGACCAACATCACGGAGCGTCGTCGCTTCCGGTACTCTCCACCACCCGCCGATTTTGCCTGCAGCGATGCCCACGGCAAAGTGCTACGCATCGAACGATTGGCAGGAACCTTACCAGTGTGCGTACTTCCCAACCCCAAGACGGCTTCTGCAGTCGACGGAGCGACGTGGGCCGGGGCGATCGGCGCTGTAGTCGCTGTCGCCGCTGCCATCATTCTCTACCTCGTATGTCGCTCACGTGCTCAGGCCAAGCTCCAAGCGCAGTTGCAGGAACAAAATGCGACTTTACTTGCGACTTCTGCACCAAAGCACTGGTACGAGGAGTCAACCGACGACGCCGCGGCCTATTACCCGATCGTTGAAAGCGTCCGGCTGCACTACGACGCACGTTTTGACGAGTTCTTGGCGCCGTACCGAATCCCCGTCACGGACCTCGAGCGGCACGTAGTCATTGCTCGCGGTGGCTTCGGCGTAGTGTACCATGCGACGCTGCGAGGCATCGAGTCCGTCGCCATGAAGCGTATGCTGCCCCACTTTATCGAAAGCGCCGGCGCAATCGAAGAGTTCATGCAAGAAATTCGTCTTTACGCGCACCTGATGCACCCAAAGATCGTCCAGTTCATCGGTGTTACGTGGACGACCCTCTACAACATCTCGATGGTCACTGAGTTTATGCCGTACGGTGACGTGTGGAGTCTTCTCGAAGCGAATGCCAGTGTGCGCGGATGGCACGAGCGGCTGCACCGGGAGCCCATTCTGCTCGCCAAATCCGCGCTTGGGACGCCATCAACAGCTCCCAACAGCAACTCAGACGGGACCGAGGCGTCGCCCAAGGAGCGAAGGGGATACAGCGGACCAGTGAGCACGACGAGCGCGGGCATTTCGCGGTTTTCCATTCTCACCGACGTGGTCGAGGCCATGATCTACCTCCACGGGTTCGCCGTTCCAGTCATCCACCGCGACATCAAAGCACGGAATGTACTGCTGGGGCCGCAATACGAGGCCAAGCTCACGGACTTCGGCACGAGCCGCCTGCGCGTGGACGAACTCACGATGACGGCCGAAATTGGCACGTCTGCCTGGATTGCCCCTGAGGTAGCTATTACCCTAACCACTATAGGGCTAGGGTTACAACATGCTCTAGGTGCTAAAAGGCATTCGATACACAGAGAAGGCCGATATCTATTCGTTCGGCGTCATGATGACAGAGCTTGACACGGTCGAAGTGCCGTACGCCAAGGTGTACGCGGAGCCGGGCTGTACTTTGGCACTCGCACGGGCACGTATTGCGATGCTTGTCGCCGCGGGTGACATCGTACCCGAATTTAGCGCGGAGTGCCCGGCTGGCATTGCCGCAATTGGTGCCGCCTGCCTTGCACATGACCCTGAAACGCGGCCATGCTCGTCGGACCTGGCCAAGATGCTCCAGCAGTACCATCTCCGAACTCTATTGGGGGTAAACTAGGCCTTAACTATTTATTTCGACACCATCTTTCCTTCCACTCTTGCGATCCTCTCCTCGTCTGATATTCCTCCTGCTTGCGCTTGATGCCCACCTTCATAATACTGCTGAACTTCAGCGTTTAAAGCGACATACCGGTATACAAACGATCCCGCATGCTACTTGACAGTGCACCAGTATTGTAGTGTCAAGGTTGTGGCTCACGTGACGTTACGAAGGCATAGCCTTGGCTCGCAGTAGGCACAACCTCTCGTCAGCAATCATCGTAAACCTCGCCTGCTTCTGCAAGCAGTCGGAGGGGATGTCCTTGACTAATAGCACCATGTACTGCTCAGAACGCCGTTCCCTACGAATCTTCAGCTCATGCTGCCCGTCTGTGATGCCGCCGTACATGAGGCTCTGTGAATCGCTATCCCTCGAGTAGTGACGTAGTGGTAGCACGACGTAGGTGGTCATCAGTATCATAGCAAGCATTTGATATCTGAAACAACAGGGAGATCAACACGAACGGCGCTCCAACCGCCGCCTCAACTCACGCCACTCGAGTACGCGGCATCTGCCCCGACACATAGCGCTTGCAGCTCCGCATTCGCCAGCAGGACATCCAGAGTATCGCCGCTCAACAAGGGTGGTTATGATGTCGCCATCCACGTTACCCTGAGCAAGACCGACGTGGTCATAAATTAGCTGCTGCCTTCAAAGACCAGTACCATCCAATTGTAGGTCCGGTGCCTTGCAGACAATTACTTGCCACGTGCGACGTAGGACTTTGTGAAGAAGACTTGCCTCTGCACCCGGCTCGAGTATCCCGAGATCGTCAATTTTGTTGGTATATTGTTATCCACACTGCAGGACTTCGCGATGTGGAAGTCGTTGATAAAAAATCATCAACAGTGTTTGACGAACTCGTCGGTCAAATTGAGCGATGCACCACGGTGGATTGAGTCCTGTCCGTCGAAACATGCAAATCGTGCAATATTCGGCAGAATTCCATATAAACCAACTGCAGTCATTGGTGGTGCCGTGTATCAATAGATCGCGCCGGTGCAAACGGTGGATGAACTATAATTTGTACAGTTTTTGTACAGTGTGGTCGTTGTGTCACTCTGTGTCCCACACTAACCTGTCGCACGTCGGGTGTCTTGACGTTTGCAAGTAGTATATCTTAGGGTTTGTATACTATACAGTGTTGAAGTAAAACTACTAGTGGCAATTCGCAGCCCAATCTTTGTGTGTGGGCACGGATCTGCGATGGGGATAGCTGTGTCTTCCAAACTCTCGGTCAAATCGTATTTTGCTTCACGGTTGAAATGTCTTCGCTTGATATGCCCTCCATGGGTATTCACGTGCGCTTCACAGATCTCGCACTTACGGTCGATGCTCCGGTGACCACCAAAGGGAAGCCAGAGCTTCCAACGCTGCCTGGAGCCCTTCGGCGCGCGCTGCTTGGCCTATTCAGTTTCAATCGCACTGTTCTCCGTGACATCTTGCATCCGACAACCGGCGCATTTGCACCGGGCAAAATGACTCTTGTGCTCGGTCAACCTGGCTCGGGCAAGTCCTCCCTCATGAAGATCCTCAGTGGCCGACTACACAAGAGCGTTCGCGTGGATGGAGCTGTGACATACAATGGCGTGCCACGCGAGGCACTGGGCGCTGATATTGCTCATTACGCGGCCTATGTGGGCCAACGCGATTCGCACTATGCGAGCCTCACGGTCGATGAGACGTTTGCCTTCGCTGCTGCCTGCAGTGGTGCTGGGACCACGGCGGGCATCGTTGAAGACCTCGGGCTCAGCAACTGTAAAGACACCGTCGTCGGCGATGGCATGCTGCGAGGCGTTTCGGGTGGCGAGCGCAAGCGTGTTACTTTAGGCGAGATGGCTTTCACCCATTCCCCTGTTGCTTTCTTGGACGAAGTCAGCACCGGCCTTGACAGCGCTACGACATACAATATTGTAGCGGCTGAAAAAGCATCCGTGGCCGCCGCCAACCGCACCGTCGTCATTTCCCTCCTGCAGCCTACGCCGCCGGTCTTCGAGCTCTTTGACGAAGTACTCTTACTCAGCCAAGGCCACGTTCTCTACCATGGCCCGCGTGATGCGGTTGAGAGGCATTTCGCAGCACTTGGAATAATTTGCCCGCCGACCCGCGACGTCGCAGACTTTCTCTTGGACCTGAGCACACCGCAGCAAGCCGCGTACTCAACCACCAATGCCCCCTGCGACGCAGCAGCTTTGGCCGCTGCGTATCGCGACTCGCGCCACTTCCGCGAACGTGCCGACTGTGCCTCGCCGCCCCAACAGCTCCCGTCCCCCAACAGCGCGTCCGTAAGCGGACGCTTCTTCGCACTTCTTCAGCGTCAGGCCCGCATCTTTTACCGAAACAAGAGCTTTGTGCAGAGCCGCCTCGTGACTGTGCTTGTCATGGGCTTTATGTATGCCACGGCGTACTACAACGTGTCGAAGGACGACTCGGTGATGGTGCTCGGCGTCCTCTTCTGCATCAACACATTTTTAGCGTATGGACAGCTGCCTATGGTGCCCGTGTTCATTGCGTCGCGTCTGACGTTTTACAAGCAGCGCGCAGCCGGCTTCTTTCCCACGCTTGCGTTCGTGCTCGCTCAGAGTCTGGCACCGGTGCCATTTCTGCTTCTGGAAACACTGCTGTGTGGGACCCTGGTGTACTGGGTTGCGGGTTTTAGTGCGGTTGCCAGCACGTACGTGACGTATCTGCTTTTGCTCTTCGCACTCAACCTAACGTTTGCCATGTGGTTCTTCTTCGTTGCGGCGGCGAGCCCGAGCCTCCACGTTGCCGACCCCGTCTCCTTGCTGACGATCCTCATCACCGTTGTCTTTGCCGGCTTTGTGATTCCGTCGGCATCGTTGCCAAGCTTCACGGTGTGGATTTTCTGGTTGAACCCGCTAGCATGGTGCATTCGTGGTCTCGCCATCAACGAGTACACATCCCCAGAGTACAGCGTCTGTGAGTTCAACGGCATTGATTACTGCACACGCGTGAATGCGACGTTTGGCGATGCTCAGCTACGGCAGTTCGATCTGCCTACGGACCGTGTTTGGATCTGGTACGGTATCTCCTTCCTCTTGGCATCGTTTGCTCTCTTCCTCATCCTCACCGTGGCAGCCCTCGAGTACCTCCAATACGATGGCGATGCTATGTCCAACGCCGTGGCGCTTGAAGACGACGTGAATGATAATGGCTACAAAGAGGGCCCCAAATCGCCTGCTGCATCAGTTGCCGTGCCCATCGCAATGCCGACAATCGACATTCCGCCTGTGACACTTGCGTTTAAAGACCTGTACTACCTGGTACCTAATCCCACCAAAGGGGAGCCAGACCTCGAGTTGCTCAAAGGTGTCAGCGGCTTTGCGCTTCCCGGTACCATCACGGCGCTCATGGGCTCTTCCGGTGCTGGCAAGACGACGCTGATGGATGTCATCTCCGGTCGCAAAACGGGCGGTACAATCAAGGGAAGCATTCTCTTGAATGGATATCCAGCAACGGACTTGGCGATTCGCCGGGCCACGGGCTATTGTGAGCAGACGGACGTTCACAGCGAAGCAACAACGTTTCGGGAAGCGTTGCAGTTCAGCGCCTTACTCCGGCAGTCCAGCGCAGTACCGACGCCCGCCAAGCTTGCATATGTCGAGCACTGCCTTGAGCTACTCGACCTGGGAAGTCTTGCTGATACGCTTGTACGCGGATCGTCTGTCGAGCAGATGAAGCGGCTCACTATTGGTGTTGAACTGGCGGCCGCGCCAAGTATTCTATTCCTCGACGAACCGACCTCGGGCTTGGATGCTCGTTCCGCCAAGATCGTCATGAGTAGCGTGCGTCAGATTGCGTCAACTGGCCGCACGGTCGTTTGCACAATCCACCAGCCGTCTGCGGATGTCTTTGAGATGTTCGACGCTCTCTTGCTTCTCCAGCGCGGTGGCCATACTGTCTACTTCGGAAACCTGGGTCCTGACGCGTCGCGGCTCGTGGGGTACCTCAGCGCAATTCCGGGCACACCAGCACTGGAAACGGGCACCAATCCCGCGACGTGGATGCTCGACGTCATCACTGGTGCCGGCATCGATTACCCTTCCGCCTTCAAAATGTCACCGGAGCGAGAAGCACTGGAGGAGGCGCTGGTTGTGCATGCGACGGTGCACCCGAGTCGTCCCGAGGTAGCATTTGGCGCCAAGCGCGCCGCAAGCACATGGACCCAGTCCCATCTTATAACGCAGCGCTTCTTCCGAATGTACTGGCGCACCCCAGCTTTTACCAACACCCGTTTCTTCATCGCGATCGTGCTTGCAGTACTCTTCGGCATTGTGTACGTTGGTGCGGACTATACCACGTTCACTGGCGCAAACGCTGGGGTCGGTATGGTGTACGTCACCACGACGTACGTGGGCTACATCGCGTTCAATTCGGTCATCGGTATCTCGACCCTCGACCGGCCAGCCTTTTACCGCGAACGTGCGGCGCAGACTTACAGCGCCTTTGCCTATTTTGTCGGCACAACGTTGGTGGAAGTGCCGTATGCTGTTGCCACAACCTTCCTCTTCACGATCATCTTCTACCCGTTTGTGGGGTTTCACGGCTCTGTGCAAGCATGCCTCGCATACGCTAGCACGCTATCGCTTTCTGTGCTGCTTTACGTGTACATGGGCCAATTTATGGCCTACGCACTTCCGACCATTGAAAGCGCAGTTCTCATCGGCGTCCTCATGAACTCGATCTTCTTCCTATTCTACGGATACCTGCCGACGGCCTCGACCATCCCCGACGCCTATCGCTGGCTCTACACCATCACCCCGCCCAAGTACGCTATGGCAGTCTTGACGGCCGAGACGTTCGCCACGTGCAACAAAGCCGATGATTGGGGATGCCACATCTTGCAGGATGCACCGCCCACTCTGCTGCGGGATGGCCCAAACGTCACCGTAAAGCAGTTCGTCGAAACCACGTACGAAATGCGCGCACGCGACACCACGACCAATGTCGCTGCAGTCGTCGGCTTTATTGTACTATTTCGGCTTCTTGCGTTGATGGCCCTCCGCTTTCTCAACCACCAAAAGCGATAAACGAGGAATACAATATCCCTCTGAACAGATCGAGTTTGCATGAAACCAAAATAGAGGTGGTAAATTGCGTTGCACTCATGTCCTTAGCTCGGAGTCGTACTGATAGTATGCTGTGCCATGCGCTCACGCGTTACCATTTTGTATGAGTTGGTGTGCCTTTTGACGAACGTTATAAGATGCGCCCCCCTGTCCGTCATGTGCCTTTCTTTGATGGGAATCAGACGCCTTAATGGGTGTACCACGGGGGGCGTCACACGTCTACCGACGCAGTGGTCACGGTCAGTGCGAACATAAAAAGGCCTCACCTCTTTCGACAGGTTGTGCGCAATTCGAGCTGCGCTTCGATTTATCGCCACTGTCCCATCGTCAACTGCATCGAGATCGCCTTTACCGTTCTTAAACCTTCGAGCCCTCCACATTAGCCATTCCTGTGATTCGCTTTTCATCCCGACATCTCTATGAACGTATCTCGAAAGTGGACATCCCCTGTGGCCAAGGCCGTTGCTTCAATACTGCTACTTTATTTTGTGTGTTGGTGTCATAAGGGAGACGATGTGGTCAAGTTCTTCTGCACGATTACATGAAAACAATGTTGGGCGTTAGCGTGACCGTATTCCGCAACCCTAAATGCGGTGCCAGCCAATTGGAGGCCTTAGATGAGGCGACGCCTCATTTTCGGTGTCACGCGAACGAGACAGGCGGTATCGATATCGCAGACGCCGACCAGATTGCACTCTCGCAACGAAGATGAAGCTGGCGGCGCTCACGGTGCTGCTCACGACTGCGACCGCGAATTACGACCTTCCGAGTGACCCGCGGCTGCTGCATCCGTCGGGCCCTAGTGTATTCGTGAACCAGTCGACATTCACAACCTACTGCCCGGGCATCACATTCACGAACAACCTCCCGACGTACGTCGTACCCGACCAGCCGTCCTGCATTTGGTACCCCAACGGCACGGTGTGGCGCGGCGCCAACAAAACAACGTTCTTCCATGTTAACGGGACTGAAGTCATCGCGACAGGAAACCTCAAGAACGCTATTTGGGGCGGCATTGAGTTTGACCAAGTTGACTATTTGCCAAGCAAAGTGCCCGTTGTGTAAATCTACCGACGACGTCCTATGAATTCAAGTGTATATGATGTAGGGCGCTGGAAAACGTCGGGATCAAGTCCCTTCGCCCAGCGTACACGCATGATGTGCACGGTGATATGCTCGGTGTCATCTCCCTGTAAATCGTCCGCAATGAGCTCATTCTAAGAAGCCGCATAGGTACCTTCGCTACAACAAGCTGACAGAAGTCAATGTCGAGTTCACCAGTAATCTTCAAGAGCTCAGCGTCTCGTTCAACCGCATTTCAACAATAAACATCGTGGCGCAATCTCTCTGGAAGCTGTGCTCCAATCGTTGCCCACGTCATCGACTGAGCTACATTATAGCGATGCCGCCAGCAATCTACTTACCAACACCAGCTTCAGCGCATCGCCACTCCCGGCATCCCTCACCTCTTTGTCAGTGACCCGTTTATGTCGTCAGATCTCATGCCCTCGTAGGCTGCTTGCGTCGAACAAGCTCACGTCTGTGCCACCGGCAATAACGCAGCTACGGTCGCTGAAGAATTTGTACATACTCTTGCCTTTCTACATCGACATTACTTAGTAGACTTCTCACGAACAACTTGATCACTTCCATCGACGGAGTGGAGTGGCCGTTCGCTCTTACAACTCTGTACGTCACTCTATCCACTGCCAGACTCATACGAAGTCCGTCGTGGCAGAATCTTGGCTGGCAACGCCATCACCGAGGTGCATGCAAACTTCCCCCCTGAGATTACCATCTTGTACATCAACACCGCTGTGTCTGGTCGCTTACTCGA